>JAPWDM010000023.1:3799828-4113653 GCA_035578155.1 Brachynemurus nebulosus
AAACAAATTTCTGTCATAGTCCCGGGCTCAGGTCATGCCCCCCGCGTCATGACAGTGGCTGTAATAGCTGAATTCCATTCTGGAAATTTTATCATATATTTATGTTAACTTTCAAAATAATCGCCTGTATATGTTAAATAATAGCTGAATTCCATTCTGGAAATTCGCTAAAATTTAAGACTTGTTTACATAAAAATCTTTGTTTACTTTAAAAATTTTCTCACGTAGACTGTATATGTATATACAACACACACAAACCGTACGCATAATGGTAGTACGGATAATGAAATGGTCTTGTACCCTTATACATATATCACAATAAAATTATGTGATCGTGTCAAAAAGGATATGGTATGCATATAATATATGTTATATACAAAATATCCATATTGTGTGGAATATGTACTTAGTTAGAATGTGAAAAGATTCACACTTTATACGATAAAATAATCACATTCTAAACAACAAGGTTTTTCTCGGAAACTAGTTGACATAGAAAAAAAGTTTAAAGACCTTTTTTATGTAATTTTTTCTTCTCTTTTAAATAGTGTAAAAAAATTTCGCAAAAATTTTTGAATAAGTGGAAATTTTGGCAAAAAACTAATTTTTTGCAAGAACAAAAACCATGTTCCTGGCATCCGACGTGTCTGGCTGAAGAACTCATCCAAGATTTTTCGACTTCCAACGTTCTCACCAAATTTCGTAAACCTAGGACATTTCGTTCGAGAGTTATCGTGCGGACACATATATATATATATATATACATATATATATATATATATAAATTTTAGTGAATATTATTTTCGGTTCCTAGGGACCTCAAAACAAATTTCTGCCATGGTCCCGAGTTCAGGTCGCGTCATGACAGTGGCTGTAATAGCTGAATTCCATTCTGGAAATTCGCTAAAACGCCGTGAGCAGCGGGGCCCCATCACGGTAGTCGAATTTTCCCCTTCATCTTCGGTATTGAATGTCTACAAGCGAAATGTGATTGAAAGTCTACAACCGAATTGTCATTTTGTTGGTTTCAAAACTGGTGATGAGTGTTCGGCTGATCGAGGCTTTAAAAAAAGGTTTTAAGTATTTAAGGGCTGTATCTCAGTAAACTTCAATTTTGTGCCGAAAAGAGGTAGCAGAAAAAAAGCCAACACAATTCGTACGAGGACATTCCTGCCCATGTTTATCCGCTAATTGCCTTTATGTTTTAGTTTTAAAAATTAAAAAAGGACCTTAAATAGTAAACTGGAAGGCCTTTATAAAGATATTTTTTCTTTCCAAAAAAATCCAAAATTTCTATTTTATAAATACTAAAAATCCAAAATTCCTAATTTATAAATAAATACCCCTGTCGCAGCATCTGCATAACATAGCGAATTTCCAAATCTTGGGCACTGGCGGATCTCATCTAAGACCTGTACCTATTTAAAATAGTTTAGCTTTCTAAGAGTAAAAGAATTTTTAAAATCAGCTGGGTAATTAGTTTTGGTAGTTTTGGGGACCCAAGAACCCGAACGAATTTTGTGCAGCATAGTTGTATCCATCTAAAATAATTTAATTCTCTAGCAGTGAGAAATTTTTTAGCATCGGTTCGATAGCTTATTACTGGCGTTTTCGGATCTGCAAGATCCCGGTGGACCTCATTAAAAAATCAGCTCGACCGTATATTCTAGGCGGACTTTATGTAATATATATATATATATATATATATATATATATATATATATATATATATATATATATATATATATATATATATTCAAAACCCGTTGTGTAGCATTCTACGCCGCATTTGCATCCGCAGGACAGTTGTGGATCTCAGATAACACAACCTGTACCTATCTAAAATAGTTTACCTTGGTAATAGTAAAAGGGTTTCAAAATCGGTCAGTTATTTTATTTTTGACACTTTTAGGTCCTACTGACATTTCAGACCTTACATAACGTAATCTATATGTATCTAAAATAGCTTAGCTCCCCAACAGTGAAAAAATTTTAAAAATCGGTCGGCTAGTTTATTTTTGACGCTTTTGGATCCGATGGACCCTGGCAGACTTTACATAACGTAATCTATATTTATCTAAAATAGTTTAGCTCTGTAAGAGTGAAAAAATTTTCAAAATCGGTCGGTTAGTTTATTTTTACCACTTTTGGGTCCCATGGACCCTGGCGGACCCTAAATAACGTAATGTATGTCTATCTAAAATAGTTAGTTCCCCAACAGTGAAAAAATTTTCAAAATCGGTCGGTTAGTTTATTTTTGACACTTTTGGATCCATGGACCTTGGCAGACCTTACATAACGTAATCTATATTTATCTAAAATAGTTTAGCTCTGTAACAGTGAAAAAATTTTCAAAATCGGTCGGTTAGTTTATTTTTGACACTTTTGGATCCCATGGACCCTGGCAGACCTTATATAACGTAATCTATATTAGCTAAAATAGTTTAGCTCTGTGACAGTGAAAAAATTTTCAAAATCGGTCAGTTAGTTTATTTTTGACACTTTTGGGTTCTATGGACCTTGGTGGACCTTACATAACGTAATTTATATTTATCTAAAATAGTTTAGCTCTGTAACAGTGAAAAAATTTTCAAAATCGGTCAGTTAGTTTATTTTTGACACTTCTGGATCCTATGGACCTTGGCAGACCTTACATAACGGAATCTATATTTATCTAAAACAGTTTAGCTCTGTAACAGTGAAAAAATTTTCAAAATCGATCAGGCAGTTTATTTTTGACACTTTTGGGTCCTATGGACCGAGGCGGACCTTACATAACGTAATCGATATTTATCTAAAATAGTTTAGCTCTGTAACAGTGAAAAAATTTTTAAAATCGGTCAGTTAGTTTATTTTTGACACTTTTGGGTCCTGTGGACCCTGGCGGACCTTACATAATGTATTCTAAATCTATCTAAAATAGTTTAGCTCTGTAACAGTGAAGAAATTTTTAAAATTGGTCGTTTAGTTTATTTTTTACAATTATGGGATCAGTAAATCCTGGCGAAACTCATACAAGTCTAGTACTCTAACAGTAAGAAAAGGGTTCTAAGGATCTCATATAATCTATGGCAGTCCGTACGCTTCTTGCGGACATCATTTAATTAATTAATTCAAATACTTTAACTTACTAACTGTGAAAAAATTTTTAAAATCGATTGGTTAATTAATTTCTGGCCGTTTTAGGTCCCGAAAACCTTGACCTCACATAAAATACCTTAAATACATTTGAAATGGTTTAATTCTTTAACATTATTAATTATTAGTGAAAAAATTTTCAAAATCGATTCAAAATATTTTTCCGTGCATACATATGTACATTATACATACTTTGTTTTGTTTCATATATTTAATAATATTATATCATAACATAATCTTCAATTTCTTGTTTACTTAAAAATTCAATAAAAAAAAAAAAATTCTTCATTACATTAGCTTAGAAAATCTGTTTAATTTACATTTTTTAACATGGGATAGAACCATGCTAATTATAATGCAATAAATGAGAAACAAAACTCTATACATGTATGTGTGTTATATCAAATATATGTGAATAGTTTTCACTTGTTCTCACAAAATTCTTTAATAAAAAAGTGAAATATTTTTATACTTAATAAAGAACTGAGATATAAATATAAATTACTTATTAGACTAACAAAGAAAGAATAAAAGTGAAAATTTACATTTTCTCGAAAAATACTTAAAATAGAAAGAAAATTATAAGAATATTTTCTTCATAATTTTTTTTTTCCTTTTCAACGATGTAAAAATTGAACTGCCTTATGATAGGATCGAATGATAAAAAATGGCCAGAAAACCTACTTCTGGGCATCCGACGTGTCTGGCTAACGAACTTAGCCGAGCGAATTCAGAATCCAGTCCGCACACAAAATTTCATAAGCATTAGACGTTTCGTTCGAGAGTTATCGTGGCGACACATATATATATATATATATATATATATATATATATATATATATATATATATATATATATATATATATATATATATATATAAATTTTAGTGAATATCATTTTCGTATTCTAGGGACCTCAAAACAGATTTCTGCCATAGTCCCGGACTCAGATTGCGTCATGACACCTACTGTAATAGCTGAATTTCGAGTTTTCGAAATTCGCTAAAAATACTAAAAACTATTAAAATTTATAGCAACATCTATATTTTAAAATTTAAACTACCCGATTGTTGAATCAACTGTGAATAACAAACTTCTAAAATACCCCTGTCGCAGCATCCTGCATAACATAGCGAATTTCCGTTTATAAAAATTAGTTTTTCTCGGAAACTAGTTGACATAGAATAATAGTTTAAAGACCTTTTTTATGTAATTTTTTCTCCTCTTTTAAATGATGTAAAAAAATTTGGCAAAAATTTTTGAATAAGTGGAAATTTTGGCAAAAAACTAATTTTTTGCAAGAACAAAAACCATGTTCCTGGCATCCGACGTGTCTGGCTGACGAACTCATCCAAGATTTTTGGACTTCCAACGTTGTCACCAAATTTCGTAAACCTAGGACATTTCGTTCGAGAATTATCGAGCTAATACATATATACATACATATATATATATATATATATATATATATATATATATATATATATATATATATATATATATATATATTTTAGTGAATATTATTTTTGGGTTCTAGGGGCCTCAAAACAAATTTCTGCCATAGTGCCGGGCTTAAGTCGTGTCATGAGACCTACTGTAATAGCTGAATTTCCAGAATTCTTTCTGGAAATTCGCTAAAACTAAAATTAAAATTTTATGTTCGTAAAGATACTCCAGCTTGATTCAATTCATCGCGATTTCATTTAAAATTTACTATTGTAAATTTTCAAAAACAAATTTTTGTTACTTAAAAACATATGTAAATGTAATCTGAGTAACAAAAACAAATATCTGTGTGTCTCTCTGTGTTATAATGTCTATCATCTGTTTCAAAGATAAATATGTGGTGGTTGGTCGTACAGAACTGATGGATCTCACGGCTCCTTCGAGACTTCGAACCAGTTAACGTCATTATATCGTCGTGAATTTCAAAATAATACAGCTCATACAGTAATAAAAAATTTTATTTTTACCATAAAACAGTAAGAATATGTAGCTACATAATTTATGAATTACAAATTTCGTATGTTTATTTGAGTTTTTTCTCTATAGAACGGAAATTAAGCCCATACAGCCACTGTTACGATGAGACTTGAGCCCGATACGGTGATAGAAATTTTTTAAATAAAACGACAATATTAAAATTTTAAGATTTAAAACAGCTTGATTTTATAAGGCGGCCTGTACAGATCAGTAATACTGTCAATATTTAAAAATACTGACATTATCACTGATCATGTATTGATAATAGTAATAGTATTAGTAGTAGAAGTATTAGTATATATAATTTATATTATAAAAATAATACTGACAGTATTACTGATCGTGTACAGGCCGCTTCTGTTTGAAAATGAACTGACGGTTCGAAACAATATTGTCACAGTTTCAAAATAAAAGTGGTATTTCTGCGAAGTAAAATACTTGTTTATTATTTACAAATATGGAATACCATAAAGTAACGCTCAAATCTATTAATACAAACACTTAACACTTAAAAATAGCGTTTGTAACTCAAATTTATATATTTTATTTTCGATGAACACAATCTTCAACGGTAAAAGATGGAAAAATATATAAATATAGAACGTCATACGGTCGTGTCCCGTAACGCGGCACGGCGTCGAGGTGATGTACATCAAATAGATTGTATTTCGGGAAATGTCAACAAAATGTAAAATAAACTGTCAAATATATAAACAAATAAATTCCATTTAATTTTGTTTGTAAATACAATATTGTGTTCTTCTTTGAATTAGTGACGTTAAACACAATTTACTAATTACTCAAATAATTATCTTCTATTTCTATGGGTTTGAAAAATTCAATTATAAGTGATATTAATTTAATATAGGTAAATAAATGAGTTGTCTAGTATCAAAATCTACTAATTCCACTTTATAAAGATCATGGGAAATCGCAAAAAACCGTAACTCAGTTCAAAATTAATTTTTCGATTAAAAAGTCATAATTATATTAACTAACAAGGTAAAAAAGATGATTAGTACTATTATCAAAAAACAAAATTATCGTTTTACCTCTTTTTTAGTCAAAATTGTTTGAATTTATTAGGTTTTGATAGTAATATTTATATAAAGTGCGTTTTAAAACAGAAATTATAAGGGAAATTTATTAAAAAAAAACTTAATTCAGCAATATTGGATGTATCGGGGTTAGACGATACAATTTGTTTTTTAATATAGTAAACTATTTCCATTTTGTCACTTAAAACCAAAGTGCTTACTTAGTAATTCATTTACATCTACGATTTCATTATTTAAAATTTTAGATAAATACTAAAATACAAATTTTACGTGAAAACATAATTTTATACGTCATACGTCCCGCATGTCAGTGAAAAAATTAAAATTTGAACGGTTAAAATCTAAAATATAGGTTATGTATGGGTATTTAGCAGGATTTGTAAAGTTTTCAATGTAATTTTAGCAGGATTCGAAAATTATGTTATATTTCAGTTGCAGATTTCTTTAGTGAGCAGTTAAAATTACAACAAAAAATGTTAAGGGGCATATGCCTTGTTGCATTTAAAAATTAATGGCCCTAGAAAATCAAAAAATTCGAAAAGTGCATTTAGTAGACTTTGATACTAGGCGACACAAATATGGATGGCTTTCTGAAGCAACCTCGTATACTGGAAATGATAACTTTCAGAAAATACTCAGGACTACGACTCAAAAAAAAAAAGAAAAAAGAAAACTGAATACCTAATTAATTAATGTTTGAAATAGTAGATACTAAATTCAATTCAAAATTTTGTAGGTACCAAAAATTCTAAATATTCTTGTTGGATATTTTTCTGGTATTTTATATCCGGCATGCACTTCTTTTAGTTTTTAGATTGAAAAGTGGCAATTACATATCTTAAAATTTAATTGTTTTATTGTATTAACTAATTTTTGACATTTTTATAAAATTTATATTAAATACAATTCATATAATTACTACAAAATATTTTTAAAAGGTCAATAGTCAGATTCGTGGTATTAATTCTTTTTTTTTTTTTTACATATTCACACATGTTATTTGACAAATAAAATTTTTATGATAAAACATACGTAATTACAAAATATTTACAAATATTCTTATCTGTATCTAAATGGATTTATACACAGTTTAGTCACTTTATCAAATTATACAACACTAACAAATTATAAATAAACATTGTTTGTATTTTTATAAATTAATACATTACAGATTGTTCGAATTCTACTATAACATAGAAAAAGTAATGGTAACACAAAAAGAGAAATCTAATAAGTATTAAGGTAGTTGGTCGATAAAACGATTTTTTCAAAGGAATTTAACGAAACTTCTCTAGCTATGTTTATTTAATCCAATACCAATAATACGAGCCCTTACCGAAAAAAAATTGACCACCCCAACTTTGAGAAAAACGACTTCAAAGTTTTGTAATTTTAACATGGGCTCTTATGGGTAAACTCTATTTTTTTTAAATAAAATGAAAACGTGTCAAAGGAATTTGATAAAAATTTAATATGTTATTTAATACAAAATTTCAAACCATATTTAATAAGAAATGAAGTTTATTGACCACGCCGTTTTTTTAAATATAATTTACATAAAAACATCATTATACAACGTTTTTACAACGCTTTTTCAACACTTATTTTAAATTGCAACAATATCAGCGCGCGGAAATTCAAAAAAACAAGTCATATACAAATATAATAACTTAATTTTTCATAAAAGAAAATTTTTTTGCTGAGATATACTTTTGTACCTGACTATCTCAGAGCAACTACGTTAAGTTACAGAGACAGGGCGAAAACAATCACATCCCTGTTAGTGCAATAAAGTGTCATCTACATGGACTTTTTGATTTTTCACGACAGATATTGCATTCTTGCAATCAAAAAGTTACTTTACATATAGCGTATACTTATGGCTATTTTGATTTTGGTTTATACATATCTAAAGCTGTGGATCCATTTATTTTGAGTGTTAATAAATGAGAAAATAAAAACAAACGAATACTTTCAAGTTAAATTAAAAGTATTTAGGAAAAAATGTGTTTATTTAAAAATAAATTAATTATTTGAGTTCATTTAAGCAATGACCGAGATTCAATGCGACAGAATCACGTTTGAAAAAAAAATACATATCGTAGCCGAATAGCAATTACAGTTAGGTATATATGAGTGTAAAAATACGCATCCGGAAATTTAAATTTTAAGATATAAAAATAAACTGCGGTAAAAAAAGTTAAGTACGTACTTCTTAACGTACAAGTTATAGTGAGTTTTAATTATAATGATCAAGAGAAGCAAATTATTAACTGAAGTATAATAAAAGACTCTAAACTTCAATAAAGCGTAAAACAATGTTTTTCCTGCCGAGAAAAACAAAAAGTTATTTTCTAAGGATTACAATTACCGATCGTCATCAATATAATATACTTTAAGGTATTTGCAGCGAGACAGTCAGGTAAAAAAATTTCTTTTATCAAAAATTAAATAATGTATCAATCTCTTCAGTTATTATATTTGTATACAACTTATTTCTTTGAATTTCCACGCGCTTATGTTGTAGCAATATAAAAGCATTGTTGAAAAAGCGTTGTAAAAATTTTGTAAAATGATGTTTATTAAATTATATTTCAAAAAGTCAATAATTTTTATTTCTTATTAAATATGGTTTGCAACTTTGTATTTTATAACATTAAATTTTAATTAAATTCCTTTGACACGTTTTCATTTTATTCAAAAAATCGTGTAAATATGTCAACTTCCCATAAGAGCCGATGTTAAAATTATAAAACTGTGAAACCGTTTTTCTCAAAATTGGGGCGGTCAGTTTTTTTTTCGGTATAGACTCATATTATTGGTATTGAATTAAATAAATGTCCGCTAATAAAAATTTTTTACTTAATAATGAAGAATACAGTAGTGAGATTTTTAACTTATTGTTAAAGTACAGTACCAAAAAGAATGAATTAGATCTGAGGGAAGAGAATTCCTTTTCACTTCTAGAACTTTTGATTACAGAAGCGTATGATGAGACAGTCAAAGCTGAGTTAGAGAGCTGGAGACAAGAAAAACAGCTGTATCGCATGTAGCGATGAACAAAATCAGCCTCAGTTTTACAGTCTTGTGTAGGTCTTACATTTTTTCCAAAAGCAATATCAAGACTATAAGCATGGATGCAAACTATGGTTTACTTATTAATAACTGATTCGAAATTTTGAAAATTTCTTAAAAATTTTCATCGTATCATAAATTTAATAACACAACAGTGGACAAGACCAGTCTAGTCCTTGCGATATCTAAACAAAACTAAGACCTAAACAGAGACCAAGTTTAAACTTTATAAGACCAAGTTTGTTAAGGGCGTACTGGTTTAAATTTTCCCACTCATATAAATTTTTAGGACTCAAAACCAGGGGTACTTGATTTAAAAAAATTAATTCAAAAAGTAATCTTTTTAGCTACTAACCACGTGATCAAAAGCGGGCTCTAATGTCACAATCTCTTATACTTTGATCGGTTATACTATATTCTAAAAAACAATTAACAATTTCTTTTCCTAGTTGTACACAACCGTGACGTAACTGACGGCTAAATGAACGTTTTCGTACAAATTTTGAGACGATTTTCGAAATTAACATTTTCGTATTTTAAAATAGTTTCCCAGAATTAGTCAAATATCTCAAACGTACCTAGTTCTTACTTATCAAGGTTCGATTACGTAAAATTGTAAAATTTGTACTGTACATTCAACCAACATAATTTTTACGTTCCTATAATTACAATATTATAATAAACGAACCGAGGTCACTATAAACTGAACCTACTGTATTCGTGTCTTCGTTACTTTACTTATTATTATTTTACAATGGGAGACAAAAAAGAATTACCAAGTGATTTAAACTAATGTTGAAAAATCATTAGAATTAAAATAAAAATAGCACACATGCTATCATCTATTTTGGTCACTATTGTATTATTTGTATTTTTCATTCTATTTAAATACAAGAAAAAAAAGTTATATAACCTTTTAATTGGATACACTGCTATTTATTATAATATTGTATGCAAATGTACCATATTGTACAAATAAAAGGTACACACTTTCATTGTTTTTATTAATTATTAACTCGTACAAGTTGTAAGTTGCAAGGTATCTACATAGGTACTGTTTAAATAGTGTACATTTTGAATGCTTTGTGACTATAATTAATAAATAAATTTATATTAATTAATTAAAGTAACTTTTTTTTTGCATAATATAACATTTTGATTGTCTGATGTTTCTCATCGTAAGAGTAAATTTACAATAAATTTGTATATTGCAACTAATGAAATAATTTAGAAAATTTTCAAAAAAATTTGCTCTTTCAATTATATCAAAAAGTTTTTATTACTAAAAGTCAAATTATAAAGTTTTTTCTGTAAATCTCAATGCAAAACCTTCTGAAACATTTACTTCTCTGAATCAAAAATTTCTTCCCCAATTCCCCAATGTTCTTTCAAATTTCTTCCATCAAAAAATTAAATTCGAAAATTCTAATTTAGTTATGTAACAAACTGTTTTCTTTTTGTTGAGCTGTGCAGTATACGGAAACACTCAACAAAACAAATTTTTTAACGAAATCACTTATACAATCATTATTATTATTTTCTTCATTTGTTATGAAAATAGAATCGTATTTAAACTGGACAGGTAGACATTTGTAAAAATATTTGCCAGAATTTTCGAAGGAAAAATATCATATAAGTAAAAATACAGTTTCTACAATAAATTATATATGATAAAAATTTGGAGAGACAGATCTACCCACACTGTCAACTTCCCATTGGATGCCCTTAAAGACATATGAAATTTTATTTTAAATTCAGGGGGCTCCTCGTCTGGGCCACCGATAGAGGCTTTACCCCTTGCACCACACCGGGGGCTTCGCCTTCTATGCCTAAGGGTGGGGGCTCCATCGTTATCCAACAAATGATAATATCATTTGTTCTTAAAATATGCGAGACAAAAATATTTTATCAAAGTTTCTTATTTAGTTTTTTTTTTTTTAATTTTATAATAATTTATTGGCGTTTTTAACATCAAGGAAGGTTATTAGGCCATTATATAATAGACATGGTAAAAAATTCATACAGATAATCTATGTTATGTTAATAAGTTAATTCCGCTTTTTTTATCGCAAAAAACAAACTGCTAATCCGAATTTTAAAACTTTATCCGGTCTTCATTTTTTAGTTACGCATCTAACGAAATTAGTCCGGAGTTGATATCATCATTTGTTCTCAAGATTTGCGACGAAAAAAAATTCACGAATGAACGAATGAACTAACCAACGAACTAACCAACGAACTAACGAACGCACACACAGACATCACGCTAAAAACGATGGATTCGGTTTCTAGTGACCTTGAAACGTGGAGATATATTAAAATTAGCAATTCATAAAATCGGATCCATTACAATAACTTCCAATGAAAGTTAAAAATTGTTTTTTTATAAATTCTGAACAAAAATGATTCCGAAAACGGTTTCGTCTATATTTTTTTAATAAAATAATAAAATATGTGTAAGTAATACTGCATATACTTATACGGTGGATCGGGACCGCATAAAAAAAGTTGCATTAAAAATACATAACCCGAAACGCTCTAATTCTCATAATTTCCTTAGAAGTTGCTTTCCTAAACTAATTAAAGAAATAGAAATAGTTAAAGGAACATTTTAAATATAATATTTCATATTTTAAGTTATATTCTTATGTAATGTACTGATAAAATACTTAATAATAGTCAATAACTAACTTTACCACAAATTAATGTTCAAATTACTTACTTTTTCTTACTTTCCCATTATGAACTTTGATGCAGGCATTAAAAGAAATTAAAAAATTCGCACAAAAAAGACCGTATAAAAAGAGTTATGCTGTATTTATAAAAATATTATAAATTTGCCACATAAAAATACTGTAAAAGGAAATGAATAATTAACAAAACATCTAAAATTGCCATGTGGGTACTAATCTAATAAATTTTATGTTTAATATTTACATAATTTCAAGAAAATTAGGTAATTAAATCGAAAATGTCATTAAAAATATAAATCATGTAATCAAAACGATTACAAAATTTTACAAAATACCATAAAATTACAAAAATTGCCAAAACCCCCACAAAAAAAAAAATTGATTACAACATTTTTAGTAATTAATGGTATCGAATGACTAATTTGAATACTAGTCCAAACAGGGGAAGTATAGTTACCAAATTAATTTCAGACTGAAATTTTGCAAAAGCATCAGAATAAAGGTGCACATGTTGTTCAGAAAATAAATTTTTCTACTCCTGTTGAAGAACACACTCATTACATATTCGTTAATTGTTGAGAAAGTTAGGCATTTATTCAAAGGCGTGGAGGAATTTTCATTACTCACTACCTTTTTGACCAATGAAATATTGAAATCACCGTATTAACCATTATTCAATGGGCTGCCTTTAGTTTTGTGTATAATATACGTATCAATTTTTAATTTCATATATGTTGCGTAGTAACGTCAAAGTAAACAAAGTAGTTTGTATTTTGTTTTCATCGTTTGTACATATATAAACACTAGCTGTTACCCGCGGCTTCGCCCGCGTGAAATTTGAAATTATGGCATCTAGTTAAAACATATAAAGTGTACTTTCATCACGTCGCTATTGCGCGTCGAGTAGGTACTGTTACTTTTTTCTTTGGAATTTTCCCACAGAAATACAATATTTTCCCCAGGTAAAAAACAGACTATAACATTCCTTTAACAACATGCCAAGTTCAAATGAAATTAATGATTCTTTTTTATACTGTTTTAAATATATATTTTCTCACGGGAAGACTTTCCACGGGAGTTAGATATTTTCCCGGGATAGAAAGTAGTCTGTGTCCTTTCTCATCGTCTCTGTAAACAATGTGCAAAGTTTGAAATCAAACATGCTTTTTTTAATAGTCAGTTGTTATTTCATTGTTTCGTTTTAAATACATTTTCCCTCGGGAATGAGATATTTTATCGGGATAAAAAATAACCTATGTTTATGGCTGTATATCGTCATATTTGTCTATCATCATTTTTTGTTTCATTTAAAATATATTTTTTCATAGGAATGAAATTCCCCACGGGAAATTTCCCGGGGTATAAAGTAGTTTGTGGCCTTTTTCATCCCTTCTGTTAGCAATATACAAAGTTTGAAATCACTTATCCGTTTTTTAATAGTCAGCTGTTGTAATTTAATGCATTTTCCCTCGGGAATGAAATATTTTCCCGAAATAAAAAGTAGCCTATAACCGTCTCTGGCCCGCAAGCAACGTCTGTGCAAAGTTTCAAGTTGATTGGTTAAGCTGTTGAGGCGTGAGAGCCAGTCAAACAAACAAACAAACAAACAAACAAACAAACTCACTTTCGCATTTATAATATTAGTAAGGATTTAATGAAATTAGAGACAGATTAAAAATTGTATTCTTTTGATTTAAAAAATATTCAATTTTATTCAAATCAAAAAAAAAAGTCGTAGAAAAATTGTAGTATTCTACTCGCTTGCAATGACTATTACTCAACTCAGATGCATTACGACACTCGCCTTGCAAGCTCGGCTCGTGTCGCAATTTTAAAATTCGTGAGTAATAGCTATCATTACCAGCTTGTTGAATACTGTACTGTTATCATTTTGTCAACAATTACGCATATAATGCTGATCGTAACAATTATTATTCATTCCTAGAACAGTAAGAAATTAACAATCGATGTATTGTTTCAAGATTTTGTGAATCATTTAAATGCACATCTATCAATTATTAAATTACTTTTAAATTGTATAGTTTCAATTATTAACATGTTAACGGTCATGCGGCATTATAACGAAATGCCCAACTGATACACTATTTTGACAACTAATACCCATTATGTGGAATTGTTTATGCGGTACAGCGTTGTATCGCAGTTAGTCAGGCTTCACTTGACGCCGTACAACGTTCGTCCATGACCGTCAACGTGTTAATGTCTCTTTATCGTAATAAAATAATATATCATCGAAAAATATGTACATATGTATGCAACGATATTTGGTCAGACAAAAAAGAAATGCCGATATTTGTAAATACATACATACTTCAGCATCGTCTACTGCTACATAGATTCTTAACGGATTCTGATGTACGTGGCATGATTAAAGACTTCTTTGGTGGCCCTTACATATTATTTATTGATTGTTAAATTATTATGTATTACATATAAATAAATATTTCTGTCTGTCATAGTTCTTTTTATACCACCGACTCATATGAATGATTAAATTCAAATAAAATAAATTTCAGGCACCATTACCTAAAAACAAATACAATAGATACATTAAAAATTGTTTTCTACACGGAGAGAAAATTCCTATAAAAATTACTGTGCTCATACTACAATCGACGTGTAACAGGCGAACATATTCAATTTTGTACGGCAAAATTATAAAAATTATATTATTGTAATTTTTATAATTTTACCGTACAAAAATTGGATATGTTCGCCTGTTACACGTCGATTGTAGTATGAGCACAGTAATTTTTATAGGAATTTTTTCTCCGTGTATTTTCTAATTTTTAACAGACAGGTCTAACACTACGCCAAATTTTAAATTTTTACGTTACATATTTTCCGAGAAAAACCTTCGTTCGGTTTAAGTTTCGGAAAAAAGGATCCGTTTTTCTTTAAAGGGACGAAATTCTATTTTTTTTTTTTTACAGTTTGCTTACTGATATTTTGAAAATATACGAAAAAGTTTTGAAATTAGAATTAAAATTCAAGATGTCTCTTCATCAAAAAGCGAGGCGACACGATTGGAATCCTTTCGTAAATCTGAGACAAAAATTACGCACAATTTTCTTGATAAGAACTAAAGTCGTGATGGTCAGAAGCACAGATTACAGATACATAACTAGCTATCTCATAGGGTCTAAGTTTCATGGACAAAGAATGACGTAAATCCTCACCCATGTGTTATGTATGTATATTCAGCTTCTGCGTGTGCATGTGTCATTTGTGCATGTACACTGAGAAAAAATTAACAGTAAAAATTACGGAGCTGCCTCCGGTAAACCAGGCTCAAGTGACCAGTCGGTAGGAAATTATCAAGCAAAAATATAAAAAATGCCTTTCAAACATTATTTTTTACGATTCATTTGAAAATTTTTCCTGTACAGCTTAAGAATTTTTCCTATACTGCTCCGTAAAATTCGATAGGCTAGTAAAATTTCAAGTGGATACCAGGAAAATTTACTTAATTTTTGTTAAATTATACTAGACATAGAACAATTTTTACGGAGCGACAGTGTAATTTTTACTAAGCTACAGGGTAGACGCTATTTGTTATCTCTATTTTCTCCTTGAAACCTGTCTCAGCATCTCTCTCACACAAGCATCGCACCAACGTAACACTAGAGGACAAGCACATACCTAACTGCTCTGGCACGTGTAACCGTCCGCACCAAACCAAGGTCATTTTGAATACGGCTTCTACTGCAAACAGACAACTAACTTATTGTTGTGTGTGCCTTGTATGTGATGTGTACCATGAGTGCTATCATTTTTTTTTCTGTTTTTTTTTATAATAAACTATTTAATGGACTTTACATTTAAAACAAAGAATTGTTATTTGTGTTTCATGAAAATCGCATTATTTGATTATTGATAAAGAACTAATAATTAAGATATAACAATTAAGATTTTTATATGTATTGATGTTTATTGAAACATGTTTTTCCACAAATAATAAAAATCCACAGAACATTTTTTCTATATTAATAATTTGATTTTAATCCTTACCCTTTTATCAATATCTTTTTAAACTATTTTAATTCAATTATTTATTAATAATAAATAAAATAGCGTGTATCCATTCTGGAAACTCGCTAAAAAAAACCTTATAAATAATACGGTAAGAGAGTAAAATTTTTCCTGTACAGCACCGAAATTTTTACGTAGTCACAGTGTAATTTTTACTGTGCAGTCAAATTTTACGGAGTCATAGAGTAATTTTTACTATACTCATCGTACTTTCTCCTTTGCCTGTCACTTATGCCCGCATTACCAGAGAGCTCCGTAATTTTTTACTAGAAATTTCCGTAAAAATTATCGTATTTTTTTCTCAGTGTACTCGTATGTGTGTCATCGCTTCTGTTTCGCGTACATATCACATACGTGTCTATTGTGATTAACAATCACAGTGCAGCAAGACAACAAATCATCAACAACTCAAGTTAGTGCTTGTTATTCGCTCACTGCTTGTGGAACGACTGAATGCAAAGTAGTATAACATCCCACCCCAATTTTCTATTTAGACTGAATCCATTAATCCGTAGTCAGAACAAAAGAGGGAAAGAAAAAGAAAATCCGTAGAATCTCGTTTTCCTCAAAACACAATTCAATATTTTTCCGGTTTCTTTTTCAATTATCTTTTATTAAAATTTTTAAACACCCATAGATTTTACATTAATAACGTTAACATATTTTCCTTGTGCTATAACGGTAATTACATGATAAACGATTATTTCATACAAAATCCACTAACCTAATTTCACTTAACCTAACCCAAATGAAATATAAATTCATAATTTCATATCTGAAGGTAAGATAATGAGCAATTTATAAGGAAAAGGTTTGGTGTGTTGCTACCTATATGTATGTATCATTTCATATCATTTCATATTATGGGTGTGTTAAAAAACTGCACGATATCCTGTAAACTTCTCACGAAAGATAACTTACTTCCCGTTAAATATAAAAAATTTAAATCACTACATCTATGTATAACTAACATTAGGTATAATTCACGCAACTTTATTTATTCAGTGGGAATGGTAAAATGATAAGAAATTACTACAATTCATTTTAACAGAATATAAAAGTAATTAAGAAATTAAACATTTTTATCTAAAAAGCTATCCAAATTACTTCCCATGAATTTACAGATCTAATCTTAGTAAATTTATACCTACTAGGAATATATCCAGTGACGTCATTAAAACAAATTTTTATACATTTTGCCCCCTTTGAGTTTTATTGATTGATTTCTGCAATTATTTTTCAATTTTTTCCTTGAAAATATCAAAATACACACACCGGCATAATTAGCGGAACATAAAATACCCCTGTCGCAGCATCCTGCATAACATAGCGAATTTCCGTTTATAAAAATTAGTTTTTCTCGGAAACTAGTTGACATAGAATAATAGTTTAAAGACCTTTTATATGTAATTTTTTCTCCTTTTTTAAATGATGTAAAAAAATTTGGCAAAAATTTTTGAATAAGTGGAAATTTTGGCAAAAAACTAATTTTTTGCAAGAACAAAAACCATGTTCCTGGCATTCGACGTGTCTGGCTGAAGAACTCATCCAAGATTGTTGGACTTCCAACGTTGTCACCAAATTTCGTAAACCTAGGACATTTCGTTCGAGAGTTATCGTGCTGATACATATATATATATATATATATATATATATATATATATATATATATATATATATATATATATATATATATATATATATATATATATAAATTTTAGTGAATATTATTTTCGGTTTCTAGGGACCTCAAAACAAATTTCTGCCATAGTCCCGGGCTCAAGTCGCGTCATGACACCTACTGTTATAGCTGAATTTCCAGAATTCTTTCTGGAAATTCGCTAAAAATATAAAAACCTATTTATTAAACAAATTGGCGGATTTTTTTTATTTTTACTTAAAATAATATTGAAGTAACGACTCAATTGACTTTCCATAGAATTGTTTTTATTTATTATTGATGCAATTCTTTTTAAAAGGTCTGTCACTTTCGAATTCAAATGCCGTTTCTTCTCAATGTGGTCGAGCTTCAAACTGCCCGTAATTGAAGAATGGCAAAGATTGTCCCAGAAAAATATACATAGATAACATCATGCTGAGTATAGAAAAACGAATGGAAGCTTTGTTAAGAGCACGGAAGGAACCAGGCGGGATTAAAACACTGTGTTTCATTTTCTATTTGTTAAATAATCTTTAACTTAAATTATTCTTAGACGACATAAGATTCCGAAAATTTGCCATTTTATATGGTTACTTGTTTTGCTACCGAAAATAAAGGTATATCGACTTGTGAACATGTAATTTTAAGTGAATAATTAAATAAGATTAATATTTTCTTGAAATTAAATGGTTTGTTTGATTTTTACAGATTTTTTGTATGTTCCGCTAATTCTGCCGGTGTGTGTACGAATTTTTTTGATACCGTAAACTTCAAAAATAATTCGTTTTAGAAATATCTATGACCGACGTGATAAAAGTGTTTTATTTTTAGTGTTTCTACATGTCTAATTTTAGAAATACTCCTGTCGCAGCATCCTGCATAACATAGCGAATTTCCGTTTATAAAAATTCGTTTTTCTCGGAAACTAGTTGACATAGAAAAAAAGTTTAAAGACCTTTTTTATGTAATTTTTTCTCCTCTTTTAAATGGTGTAAAAAAATTTCGCAAAATTTTTGAATAAGTGGAAATTTTGGCAAAAAACTAATTTTTTGCAAGAACAAAAACCATGTTCCTGGCATCCGACGTGTTTGGCTGAAGAACTCATCCAAGATTTTTGGATTTCCAACGTTGTCACCAAATTTTGTAAAGCTAGCAGTTTTTCCTGAAGAGTTATCGTGCTAATACATATATACATACATACATACATACATACATATATATATATATATATATATATATATATATATATATATATATATATATATATATATATATATATATATATATATATATATATATATATATATATATAAATTTTAGTGAATATTATTTTCGGTTTCTAGGGACCTCAAAACAAATTTCTGCCATAGTCCCGGGCTCAAGTCGCGTCATGACACCTACTGTAATAGCTGAATTTCCAGAATTCTTTCTGGAAATTTGCTAAAAATGAAAAGAACAACTTAGAAAATCTTATAGTCCCTTTCCAATTTTATCATTCTACCATTCTGTTTATGGTTTTCATGGGACTTCGTCATCAAATTAAAAAATTCCCTGTTTCTCAAATCAAACTCTATGGAAGTGAGAATTACGGTTATTGACTGAATTAGAATAATTTTGGTGTGTAAAATCCATTTTTGCTATCAAAATGACGAAATTCCTTTTAGAAATATAACTGAATCGACCAAAGTCCTCTTTCTAATGATCCTACTACTCAATCTAGTAATCCCAGCTGCCACAAGTGGCAACATCTCAAATATTTGACAAAAAAAAAAGTGTTTAAATTTTGGTTTTTCCATACGTTCATTGTAAACTATTTCAGTTTTTTTTTTATACCGTTTACCTACATAATAATGGCTGTAAAATTTAGACAAAAGCAAAATGAGACTTTTTGTACTTGAATGACTAATATGTTACTAAAAATAGGAAAATAATTAATATAAAACAAAATATATAGGTACTTAATTACAATATAATCTTTTTCCATAACATTTGTTCAATTAATTTTTTTATAATTCGCCACATAATGGCTTCTTAATGACTTGTTGTATTACATCAAACGTTTACCCAGATGTCATGGATATCTACTGACCTTCGGAGTGATCTTATTTGATTGAAGGAATTAGAACTCAGAAATAATTAGCATATATATATATATATATATATATATATATATATATATATATATATATATATATATATATATATATATATATATGTATATATATATAGCATATATATATATATATATATATATATATATATATATATATATATATATATATATACCAAACGACGACACACAGAAATATTAATTCAAAATTAATTGAAAATAAAGTAAAAAAATTGTTTATTAAGAAAAAGCTTTTATTTAAAAATGGGCTAAAAAAAATGAAATAACTACTGAGTGAAGTTTGAAGCAATATGCAACATAATTTATAAAAGCTTGGGGCGTTATCATTAATTATTTCTGTTTTGGATATAAGTGTAGCTATTTTACTTTTCAGTACTTACCAAACTTGATTAGACGCCTCAAGCTTTTATAAATTATGTTGCATATTGCTTCAAACTTCACTTTTATTGCCCATTTTTAAATAAAAGCTTTTTTTTAAAAAAACATTTTTTTTTCTTTATTTTATTTTCTACTCTTTAGTCTGATTACAATTAATTTAAAAAAAAAAAAATAAAGGAGTAATTTTTTTACCTATATTTTGATCGGTTAATTTACCCTTATCAGACATAACTATGGAAACAAAAAATTGCAATGTAAAATCAATGGACAATATTTGACAATTCGAAATGTCAAAAAGTTGCATAGGACTAAAAATCAACAATTTTGGTTTGGGGCAAATTAGGGAAAAATTAATTATACAATATTGCATTGTCATCAAGGTTAGAAACGTATGCAAAATTTGAAACCTCCAGCTTAATTAGAACCTGTCTAAATTTTGATTCCAAGATTTGATATAAACCAACATACTAACATAGCAAGTTAAATAAAAGCTTTTAATAATCAATTTATTAACACGACATAATACTACAATGTTTGTTTATCATATTGCTGCGTGACCGTCAACGTGTTAATATTCTCGTCTGAATATTTGTCTGTGACAAAAATAAAAGCTTATTTAAAACTCATATTTTATTACTTACTGACTTGATTTGTCTGTAATTTTAATTGTAATGACATTGTAGTTTGCTAATAAATAACAAAACTTTATAGCTTTTTCAATTGTCTTGCTATAAAAATACTTTGCCAAAAACATTTATAGAGGCCTCAAATTTTTTATAAGTTAAATAATTCACATTTCTAGTACTTTTAGGAAGTTATGGCAAATCAAAATTTCCAATTATATGGCTACCTAAATTGTTTCCTTAAAATCAGTGATCAAAAACACTTTTTACTCGTTGTAAGCAACTTGAAATAGAATCATATACCTTACTCTTTTTAGATAATAAAATTTGTATATACGTAAAAACAGTAAGGCATATGATTCTACTCGTATTTCAATTTTAATACTGCTTACAACGAGTAAAAAGTGTATTTATGTTTGTGTTAACTCCATCCTGTAATAAATTTTATCTACAAAACCATCGAAAATGAGATGCTCTGTAAATAAAGATTAATATTTTAATTAATATATAGCTACTTAATCCAATTTAATACCAATAATCTTGCAGATAATTAATCATTTTTACAATTAATGTATACCAAAGTACGTAAAAAATTTATCAATAAAAAAGTAGGTATTTCTTATTTTCCAAATAAATAGGAGTATTTAAAATATTTTATCATAAAAATCTTTTAATTAAAATGAACGATTTCGATTAAATTGTGAATTCCAATTTTATAACGGGAACAAAATCGATTAAATATATAAAAGTATAACAAATATGTACCAAAAAATCAATTGAAATACTTCAAATTGCAATGGAATTTAAATTGCGTCGATTTATATGAATGTACTGGTCAATAAATTGACCAATTGCATCAAGATTAAATCGGTTAATTTATGAACATATTTAATATAATTTTATTTCAGTTATAGTAAAGTCGAATCTCGATAAATGAAAGATCAAGGGGCAATGATTTTAACATTAAGTAGGTATGTATATTAGAACCCAGTCAATATTCTCACGTCTTAATGAATTCATAAAAAATTCATATATTTCTGATTTGGACGTCAGAAAACAAGTTCAGAAAGATATCTTTATGAATTCATAAAGATATCTTATGCGTCGATTTAGGAACAGTTTATGAAGTCTTAAATATGATGTCTTAAAGAATTCTTTTTTCTGACTTCAGAATTGCGATGTCTTAAACAGCTCATATTTCTGAAGTCTGAAAAAAGATATCTAAATTGAGAATTCATTATAAAGAAGTCATATTTCTGACTTCAGAATTATGATGTCTTAAATAGTTCATATTACTGATGTCTTAAATAGCTCATATTTCTGATGTCTTAAAAAAGATGACTTTAAGAGGTCTATACCAAGAATTCATTGAAAGTATTAAGCGTAATTTACGAAATAAGAGAAATATAATATTAATTTAGTTAATTTTATTTATTTACATAACTGTATATGTACAACGTATATTAAATGTATTTAAAAAATTAACATTTAAGTTTAAATTTTCTCGAGTACTTTATCAGGAATGTCACAATTTGTGCACTAGTCACAATAGAAACAATCAAAAACACTAACTAACCATATCCTACATCCCATCAAACCACAAATTATTATCATATCTTCTTAAATTAACACTATCATAAATTCACTTCTTTCAGTTCATTTTCACTTTAAATAATTTTCTTTAAGCTACCATTTTATTTTTGTTTAGTATCACCATTACCATCATTTCCATCTTGTGCCAAATTTCTCTCCTATTTTAATCTTCTATTTTTTTGACTTTTGAATAAGTCTTGGAATGGTTTTCTTTTAGGCATTATGCTGTTAGTTGTCAATAAAATATTAGTTTTAATATATTACATTGTTCGTTTGTTTTTTGTTTTTTCCTTACATCCGAAATATGAACTACTTAATTAAGAAGTCTTAATAATGAAGTCAGAAATAAGAGCTGTTTAAGACATCCAAAATATGAGTTCATAAAACAATCAGAAATAAGAACTGTTTAAGACATTAGAAATATGAATTCATAAAAGTATTCAGAAATAAGAATTTTTTAAAGCATCAGAAATATGAATTCATAAAGTAGTCAGAAATAAGAGCTTTTTAAGACATCCAAAATATGAGTCCAAAAAGTAGTCAGAAATAAGAACTATTTAAGACATCAGAAATATGAGTTTAAAAAGTGGTCAGAAATAAGAACTGTTTAAGATATCATATTTCTGATGTCTTAAATAAGACTTCTTTAAGAATTCATTTAGATGTCCTAATATTGTTTAAATTATTTTTGTTAGTGGTTTCTATAGAAAAAAAATTTTTAAGACATCAGAAATATGAGCTAATTCTGAAGTCAGAAATATGAATTCTTTAAGACGTCATATTTATGAAGTGTTAAACAGCTCCTAAATCGTCGCATAAGATATCTTTATGAATTCATATCTTTCTGATAATGTTTTCTGACATCTTAGATATGACTCCTTTAAGACACCTTGAAGAAGTTTTATTTAAGAAGTCCGAAAGATGTCAGAAAAAAGATAGCTACATATTTGATATCATTAAATTGAATTCATATTTAAGATATCTTTAAGAACTCTTATTTCTGACTTCTTAAAAAAGATGTCTTAAAGATGTCATATTTACAGTTCAGAACGATGTCAAAAAAAAGACTTCATAAAGACATCTTTCTGACTTTCGTGCTCACTGGGAACTTTTTTGATATGTCTATGGCACCTTATGCCTTTTGATTTTTGATATAACTTGGTATTGATTTAGTACTTTTATTACCAGATTTATAAATAAAAATTTTTTTTTTTTTCTATTGTTTAGATGCGCCACAACTAAGGTGATATGCATCATTTTTAGATAGTACTATTGTTTTTGATGATGGGAGAATGATTACTGATAATTAAAGTGTGAGGTATGGTAATGTTGGAAAATGAAGAATCTCCCCCGGTCGGTTTCGAACTCACAAAATAAAAAAAAAAAAAAAAAAAACGCCGTGAGCAGCGGGGCCCCATCACGGTAGTCGAATTTTCCCCTTCAT
The DNA here is from genome assembly GCA_035578155.1 of Brachynemurus nebulosus. Lineage (NCBI taxonomy): Eukaryota > Metazoa > Arthropoda > Insecta > Neuroptera > Myrmeleontidae > Brachynemurus > Brachynemurus nebulosus. The sequence goes on from JAPWDM010000023.1 coordinate 3,823,657, forward strand.
CTTCGGTATTGAATGTTTACAAGCGAAATGTGATTGAAATCTACAACCGAATTGTCATTTTGTTGGTTTCAAAACTGGTCATGATTGTTCGGCTGATCGAGGCTTTAAAAAAAGGTTTTAAGTATTTAAGGGCTGTATCTCAGTAAATTTCAATTTTGTGCCGAAAACAGGTAGCAGAACAAAAACCAACACAATTCGTACGAGGGCATTCCTGCCCATGTTTATCCGCTAATTGCCTTTATGTTTTAGTTTTAAATATTAAAAAAGGACCTTAAATAGTAAACTGGAAGGCCTTTATAAAGATCTTTTTTCTTTCAAAAAAAAAAAAAAAAAAAAAAATAAAATAAAAAAAATAAAAAATAAAAAATTATTTCTTCGGTATTGAGTGTCTACAAGCGAAATATAATTGAAAGACCACAAGCGATTTGTAATTTTGGTGGTTTCAAAACTGATAATGAGTGTCCGGTTGATCGGGGCTTTATAAAAAGATTTTAAGTTTTTAAGGGCTGAATCTCAGTAAATTTCAATTTTGTGCCGATAGAAGTTAACAGGGAAAAAGCCAACACAATTCGTACGAGGGCATTTCTATCCATGCTTATCCGCCAATTGCCTTTGTGTTTTACTTTTAAATATTAAATAAAAAAGGAACTTAAATAGTAAACTGGAAGGCTTTTATGAAGATATTTTTTCTTTCCAAAAAAATCCAAAATTTCTATTTTATAAATAATAAAAATCCAAAATTCCTAAATAATAATTAAATAAATAAATAAACAGTGACTTTAATAACATTTGCAAATTACTTAATATGTATGTATTTCATTTGTTAAAAAATTGTATTCACTTTTTTTTAAATTTTTTAAAATTACTATCCGCCTACTTGTATTTAGAATAAACATAATGCTTTTAAAACACATTTAACAATAGCATTCAATTCCGATGTAAAAATGGGAGAAGTGGGGGGAAAAGTGATGCGGACTCCCTACAAGGTACTAGCTGGATACTAACTGAATACACGTACAAAATTTCAGCCCTCTAGGTTTCCTTATGGAGTCTCTAGACGTGTTAGAAAACAAGCAAAAAAATTAAGGAAATATTGGCGTCAAAATCGTGGGGGTAAGGGTTAAAAGTTGAAACCTCCAAAAAACAGTGTCTGGCTGTTAGCTTAACCTGTACACCAAATTTCAGCCCTCTAGGTTTATTTGGGGAGATTTTGACCCGAACGAAACTGTTAAAAAACAAGAAAAATCATGTTCTTTTGGGTATAAAAATGGTGGGGGTAGGGGTTAAAAGTCGAGACCCCCAAAAGGCACCCCCTTGATACTAACTCAATCCGAATACAAAATTTCAGCCCTCTAGGTTTATTCGGGTGACCTGTGCGAGTGGTACAAACTTCGAAAACGTCGAAAATGCATGAAATTGTAGCTTAAAAATGAGGGGGGTGGGGGTAAAATATTAAAACCTCCAAAAAGCACAACCTAGGTACGAACTTTATCAACACACCAAATTTCAACCCTCTACGTTAATTCTGGGGGGCTGGGGGCCTGTTAGATCCAGCGAAAATCGTTTTTCCCCCCTCTACTCCCACCATATCATCCTAGGAAGCTGAATTTTGGATATGTTGTAGATAATTGACCGAAACATTATTTAAAACCGGTTTGAAAAAGTTTTATTGCTTTTCCGCCCCCCACCACCCCCTTAAAGGTCGGGTCAGAAAAAAAATTTGCCCAAAATTTGACCCCACTTTGATAGTATGAGGTGCCTCGAAAATGAGCCCCATTTACCAAATTTCATCTCTTAACTTCCATAGGGGGGCCCCACACAAATTAAAAGGTGGCGGGAAAATATATATATATATATATATATATATATATATATATATATATATATCAGACATTTTTTTTTTCTACATATTCGTGTTCTACGGGTCCGAAAACGGATAGCGCCCCTACTCTCGCCTCTCGCAGCTCTTATCGTATAGACTGTATAAGTCTAATTTTTCGGAGAAAATTCGACTAAAAAAAAAAAAATTAACTGTATAAAATTTTACATCTGAATTAATAGATGATGCGAGCGTTTTGATACAATAACATCATGCCAATGTTAAATTACTTTCAGTATAATTACGTAAACATGTTGAAAGTGATATAATGAATTATTTGTAACATTTGTTTTATCTCAATACTTAGTTACAGTTTAAAATTATATAAAAATTAAATAATTTGTCTGTGTGCACAATCTAAAACGTAATGATATACAATTTTAGTCACATTAAACTGATTAACTTTCATTTACAAATGAGATTAAAAGTAAAATAATTAATTATTACTGTTAGGCAAATGATAATAAAATTGACAAAATTATTAGTTTGAAATGTCTATTTTATGAAAAGTCATATTACTCTAAAAAAAGGGTATAAGACACTGCATTTCGTGTGGGCAGCAATTTTTGTTTCGAGAAATTCTAAGGGGATTTATGGTCAGTGTAAAACTAAATTTTCGAGACTAGTAAGTCGGACGCCATCCTGAATTGGAAATTGAAAGTAATTACTCGATTATCTTTGTAAAAAGTTTAAAAACCGTAAGTCTAAAAAAAATTTTGTAAAGAGCTTTTTATAACTTTTATCGAAAACAGTTCGGTAAAAAATAAATATCTAAAAAAATATGGTCAAAAAAGTTTCTTAACCCTAGAATCATACGTTGGTCTACGAGAAACGTTAATCATACATGGACGTCGTTTTGACGGATGGACTATTTACGGAGAGTTTTAGAGTTTATTTGCAAAAAAAATTTTTTTTACATAACAATACCACAAAAGCGAACAAAATATTTAAAAAAATTGGATTTGGAAAAATTTCTTAATGTAAATATTTATTAATTTTTTTAATCTTTTTATCAATTAGCATTTTTTCATTATAAAAATTAAAAAAATAGATAAATACATCAATTGTATCATAAAACATGTGTTTCAAATAATTAATTTATGAACTATTATGAGTCAGTGGACATGTGTGACTTTACAGAATGTGAAATTTCTCAGTCATAAATATTCCTATAGATATGTAGTTATTTCCCCATTAGGCACATTTGTAAATTTTCTAAAATTTGTTAGTAATTTTTTGAATAAGATCTCAAAAAATACTAAAAATTAAAATATTTTCCACAAAATAAATTGTTAATCTTTTATTACGTCATTCGAAATGCATTCTTTAGTTTTCGATTCAATATATTAAAACTTCAAACTTCAGTATTATGTCGTCTCTATAAATCAAACAGCGGTAATCATCTTTCACATTATCATAATCATTGAATAAATTAATTATAACATCCATATCTTTAATAAATTTTAGAACAATTAGGAAAACTTTTATATGTGAAGTACAAAATCTTTAAAAAAAAACATCGCGTAATCATACATCGACGTCCTTTTGACGGACACTATTTCAATACAAACAAAATGACAATGACTATAAACAAAATAAATACGTCTTATGTGTTATAACAACAAATAAATTAGATAACAGAAATCTCACAGCAAGCAGGTACCGACAAGTTGTAGTATTGGAGCAGGTAGAGAAGTTCGTACGTCGTTTTGACGTGTACGTATGATTCTAGGGTTAATCAAAGCGTAAAAAACTTTGAATCCATGTAATTTTTCTATTTCAAATCAATTATTTTCTAAAAAATAATTCTACTTATTTAGGTATTTATAACTTAATATATATTTGTTGATTTTAAGCTCAGCGAAAGCGGAATAATTCTAGACTAGAGTTATTTAAGATTATTTTTAACTCTGGACTCAGCTCAATTTCAATTCAAAAGCTTCTGTAATCTCAAACAACCAAAAAGAAATACGAAGGTAAATTTAAAAGGACAAAAATGAAAGCTAGCATAATTCTAACGCCCACATTTGCCAGCAATCAGTTCTCATGTAACCCGGATATCATTTAACTAATCGAGATTAACAGAATAAATTGATCATATTTTAAATTGGTCAAGCGATTCTTCCTTCATTCACATACGCCGTCGTATATATACATATTTATTTACATTCATAAATTTAAATTTGTTAATCAACGAAAAAAGAACGTTTATGAAAATAAATTATTAAAATAGCTCTCTTTGGCCATCTCTGATTGCAACAACAATCAGCTAAACCAGTTTACAATCTAAATTATTCAATTTGTACATATAGCAATAGTTAACTACCTAAATTTTAAACGTAATATTGCATATTTTACAAATGATCACGTTAAAACTCCTCAATAGGGAGTTATGGGACGGAATTTCCTAGACGACTGTTCATCTACAAATTTCAACTAAGAAACTTGTTAAACATTCGCCAGACAAAAACAGAAAAAATACATTCGACAAGTTCGTGTTAGACAAGCATTAAGTCAAAATTTCGTAGTTCAATAGCTGGAGTTTTTTTTTATCTTCAAAATTCTCGAGATAAAGTATTTCTTGCTTTTATTTAAAACTAACTGTACCCGCGACGGCGTACGCGCATAAAATCAATGAAACGTATATAAGTATAATACTTATAAAGCATTTGCATAACAATAGTTTTACGTAATGCATGCACATGCTCAAAATAGTTTTTGCATTTTCCCGAGGGAAGGAAACATTTTCCCGTAATAAAAAGTATCTTATATGTTGACCCAGGTAATAAGTTAACATCAGATCAAATTTCATAAAAAGCCGTTCAAAATGGTTTTTCTATTTTCTCATGGGAATGAGACATTTTCCCGAAGTAAAGAGTATCTTGGATGTTGACCCAGGCAATAAATTATCACCATACCAAATTTCATAAAAATTCGGTCAATAGTTTTTGCGTAATGTGTGCACATGCTCAGAATGGTTTTTCTATTTTCCCGTGGGAATTTTCCCAGAATAAAAAGTATCTTAAATGTTGAAAATTTTAAAAATCGCTGTTTTGATATCTACATCGATAACTATTTACAGTAGCAGTACAATTTTCAAAAAATATTCCATGTACAGAAACGGTCTCGTTACAGTTTTATTATATATATACTTAGATTAAAATTAGCCTTTAATTTATTAATAATTACCTACATGATTATCTAAACCTTTTCGATATGAGGTTTAAATAATGACACTCTCATTTAAATTACCGAGTGATAAAGTTCGGGTAGACTATCACTGCGATGACAGAAATCACGAATTCATAAGGATTTCACTGTTAGAACTACTAAGAAATGCTAAAAAATATTACTGAAATGTTGCGAACACGTAAGAAAATTACAAATTTAAAAAATTTCTATTGTAAGTAAATTTTAAAATAAATTTATTTACCTTTCATGGAGGTATGTGCATATCGCGCGTACTCTTTCTCAACCTCGTATCTGAAAAATCCCAATTTTTGGACACATAAAGAAAACGTATTTAAATATGTGTTTTCATCATTATGAACTTAAGATATATGCTAATTACACCCTTTGATGTTGGCTACCTACATATTTAAATATATATATATATATATATATATATATATATATATATATATATATAGATAAGTATATATATATATATATATATATATATATATATATATATATATATATATATATATATATATATATATATATATATATATATATATAAATACAATATTTAATGTTTTTTGTGTGCCCTAAAACATGCAGTTTTTGATATACGAGGTTGAGAAAGAGTACGCGCGATATACGCTTTGTTATTATTATTTTTATAATATCCGTTCTAAATAAGCGACCAAAATTAATTGATTTTTAAATTTCATTGCAAATTTTTTCAATAGGTACATAAATTAAAAAGTATAAAAAACGGAAATTTACTAACGTGAAAGATTTAAAATTGATTCAAAGCTTTCTTTCAATTAAAATAGATCGCGCACAGAAATCATATATTATGCCTATAGGTCAAATCAACTTAAATGATTGGTCTGACATCATCAAACAATTGCAACAAATGAAGCAAAATTAGACGTGTCTACGTAATTTGCTACCTGTTTTCCGTTTTGTTATTTTGATATTAGAGTAAATATCGTAACTTAAGGTTGCATGCGCAATTTTGCCTCATTATTTGTTAATTATGTTACACAAAGTTGATTTGGCCTATTACTACGATTTTTATACTATACTGTGAGAACATATCCTCAATCGGTCGTAGCATCCTGTATAACAGCAAATTTCTCAGTTTTTCTTGAAAAACAGTTTACATAGAATAATGGTTCAAAAACTTTTGAAACAAAGAGTTACTTTTTTAATTTTTCTCGAAAACCACTGGTTTCAAATAATCTGTGTGATTTTTTCCGTTCTTTCCGATGGTTTAAAAACGTGAAAACTTTTGAATTGTAGCAAATTTTAAAAAAAGTTTAAATTATGTATCTTCTTCGGAAGATCGGACAAATTTTAGTAAATATTATTTTTAGATTCTATGGATATCAAACAAAATTTCTGTGACAGTCCTAGTCTCAAGTCTGCTGTAATAGCTGAATTTTCTCTCTGGAAATTCGCTAAAATGGAGAATATACTCCAGATTAGATAATTTTGCATATTGTTTTGAAGAACCAAGAGCAGGTAGATTTAGCGTCAAAAATTAAGTGCATAAGAAAAGACACCTAGTTTTAAATTAATAAAACATATAACTACAATAAAACTAAATGTGGAGCTTATTTTCAAAAAGCAATTTCTAACAAAATCTAATTTTCGAGTGAAATGAGATTTTCTATATCTAACGCCAGCAAAATTTTTAAGGATTTTTTACCAGTGAATAATAAAATTGGGATGCTATAGAGAAGAATATCACTAATATCAGTCAGTATAAAAATCTAATTCAAATTAATCCCCTTAAAAATGTGTTCTCAAAAAAAGAAAATTCATTTTGAAAATAAAACTTTATAATATTTCATTTTGAAAACAAAATTGCAAAAAGGTAATAAATTCATTGCCTAAAATAAAAATGAAAATGAATAATATTCAATATATTTTTCCCACGCAATTAGTATTATGATAAATTTTCACCCTACAGGCTTCCCCAATGCAATCACATTCAGCCGCTTTTTTTCATCTTCAACTTGAGTTTCATATTTCTTTGTTTTCTTTTTGTTATGGCTTTCTAAAAATTTTAAAAATTAAATTTTAAAAATTTTTTCTACCTTCATATAAATAAAGTCATCTTACTTTGTTTGAAAATGGGCTTTTAAGCTTGAAACAATTGTCACGCATAAAAAATAAACGTGATTTTTTTGCTAAGTAAAATATTTGCTTTATTTTGTAAAAATACGGAACAGCATAAAGTAATTTAGACTTATCAATATTTCTCTTTCTCCTCGGTTTGTAGCATTTTCTTCTTTTTATTTCCGGTATTTTTTTTCAAGCACTAATGATAGTAACACGCTACTCATATTATCCATGATGTTATTGTGAAACAAAAAATGAGTTAAAAGGTTTAGAGCGTAATATTTTCTGTTGGGTTTTACGTTCCAGGTGTATCTTTTCTTTACTAATGTACCTTTATGCACGTTAAAAATTTCAAAATAATGGTCATTATTTAATTCAAGAAATTAAAGATATTTCAGTTTGAAAATAAAATTTCAGAAATTGCGTTCTGGAAACAAATTTTTATTCAGATATTTAGTTTTGAAAATAAACTTAAAATTTGATGCCCTTTTTAGGTACTTTGTAGTCTTTTTTGGAAAAAGATATCCGTTTAGAATAATGGCTTTCTAAATAAAGTTTACAATTCTATATTAACCTCAAAATCAGTTTTTTTTTCAGAAATTGCTTTTTGAAAATAAACTCCACAAATAAATTCAATTAAATCAGTCTCGTTATAAATGTTATCATTTTTATTGGTAAATACACACTAAATTTGGCAAAAATATTACAAGGCCAATTTTGAAGTTAACCAAATTTTGATCAATACATATTTAAATACAAAATGTACATATGTACCTTAGCATGTACGTAATATATCGAATTTCAAAAAAGAAAACATGACATTCATAAATTTTACATAAATGAGTCATAATATATTTTATCTACACTAAGTTCATAGTGTGTAATTAAATTTTAACAATATGTAATTGCATACTATTAATAATGCAAATATACATATTGTACATAAATTGAAAATAATATGCAATCTAATCTGCTGACAGTCAATACGGCCATAAGAAAAACGGTATGAAATTTTTGCAACAATATATTATTGAGTGCTCGTGAACATTACTAACAAGGCGAAGTTTAGGTATGGTCGTTACCGATTTCAGTCAAATTTCGGCTGCTAGTAGAGCATAATATCAGTATTATAATATTAAGGTTCGCCTCTCAAAAACACAGGAAATATTTTTATTTAAAATTTTGGACAAAAATATAGGTAAGATATAATCAAGTTATTTAGAACGTTTCATCAAATTAGTGGTAGAGCGACGATATGCAGATAGTGGGGTACCAGGATCGAATCTCGGTACAAGCGATTATTCAATTTTTTCTTTTTTTCTAATAACAATTAATTTTTAATTACTAACCCTATACCCGATGAGATTTCCCATCGACAACATCTTTTTATTAGGTACTTACTTTCTGCTCACTTTTAATGTTTTCCAAAAGCCTAAATCAATATTCACGGTTTTAACTTCAAAAATGACGGGTTTCCCATACGAACTTTCATTTCCCGTTTTAATCGCTTAGGGAATAAATTTACAGAAACGTTTACACAACAGACTTTTATTTATAAATAGAAGCCTATACGCCAATTTTCATATCGCCTGTGCTAAATTTCGTCCTTCTAAACCCAATAGTTTAAGCTGTTGTCTGTTAGTCAGTCTTAAAGATTTATTAAATAAGGTAGATAGATATTATTTATTTTAATAACCATAGTAACATATTTTTATATATTTCTAACTTCAAAAATGACGAATTTTCATACAAATTTTCATTCTCTATTTAACCCACTTAGAGAATGAATTTTCAAAAATCCTTTCTTAGTGCTCACCTACATTATATAAGGAACTCCTGTATAAAATTTCATCCTTCTAAACCTAACGGTTTGGGCTGTGCGTTGTCTGTCACTCAGTCAGTCAGTCAGTCAGTCAGTGTTAGAAATTTATTTTAAGTAGATGTTAACAAAATTAAGCTACGAAATATTACTTGTCGCAAAATTAACGAATTAATATAATTTTTCTTAAATTTTTTTTTCGATATAAACACAAGTAAATTAGATACATTAGAACCTCACGTTAATATTCATTTGCTTACTTAAGTGATTGAAAAATTATCAAACTGGATCTACTCGTATTAAAGAGTTGATTGGTTGTCAAACTAGAGCTGGCTCTCGAACAACAAGGATCGGTACTAGTGACGAGGCACTTCACTAGTTATTAAGAGATCCTGAGTTCTACTCCCAGCCGATCCAACCATTATGTTATTTTTAATTAATATGTTTTAATTCATCATTAGCTATAGTTAAAAAGAGTTGGGTTCGATATTTACAAACTAAAATTTACAAATATGCAAAGTAATGCAAAATAAAAATGATATAACTTTTACTTGAGAAGGCAAAAATAAAAATCTGAGTTGTAATTTTATGTTGTTATGATCATAATAATAAAAGAAAGTAATAATATGCAAAAACAAGAATTTTGACCTCAGAGTACTTAGTAAACACACGATTATATAAAATAAGTTGTAATATGATCTAAACTAATTATTTTAAAAGTTGTTTAAAAGTGACACCGATTTTTTTCAAAATTAGATACTATAGTCGCCTTTAGAAATTATCAATTTAAACCCGATTTACATTAACGCTCCGCTCTCGGTACGCTCCCACTCCACTCTCGCTCCGATACAATCTTACTGTGTTCACATTACAGTGCTGATATCATGGTGGTACTTATTCGTTCTCTATTCACATTATAATGCCACTTTAGGTACGCTCCCAGTTCGATCTCAGTTCCATACAAATATCTTTTCATAATAACTGAATGCAAGCGAAGTGGAGTGGAATCAAAAAACTGTTTACACTATAGGTACAAGCCATAACAAGTCTGATATCGCTCCGATAAAATATTACCTGAGTGGTATTGATATTGTAGTGGCGTTGGACCGGGAGCGAACCGTGACTGATATCGGACCGATATCACAGCGATGATGTGAATACACTCATTGTTTATTTTGTAAGAATATTTTATCGAATCGAGAGCGTAGTGATATCGTACCGAGAGCGAAGCGTTAATGTAAATTGGGCCTTAATATTATGAAAAATATTTACGTTTAAAAAGTGGTTGAGTCAAGTATTATAATTTGAGTCAACAATTTGAGACAAGTATTATAATTTTATTACTTTACTACGTATCAGGTGTGTCGTAACCGTCGAAGTATACCTTAATATCTTGAAAATATCTCCTTGTCAACTTGGATATGTACTGTATGAAGACTTCGGTCATGTCTCATATGTTTCATCTAGTACAGCTCTGTATATTTTTTGATACGTGCAAAAAATAAACATTTAATGAATGCTACACATTCTCTTAATCAATTAAAAAAAAAAAGTAATAACAATAGACGACGTCATATAAAACAAAAAACTGTGAAATTATACTTAATAAAAAGAAAAAAAACTCAAATCAATATTCATTTGTTTAGTATTCCTTTTTTTTTGAGTGGTGAGACAGAAAGAGGTAAGATATTAAAGGAAGATTTATTTTTAACCAAGAATAGGCTAAAATAGAAACAAATCCCTCAATAAATTAGAAAAGCTTTTGAGAAGGTAGATAAAAACCGGCTGTCAACTAGAAACTAGGTTCATGACCCTTAAAAATTCAATGTTTTTGCCAAATCTCACACTCAATTACGCTACCTTCAATTACGATATACATACATGTTACATCGTATGTGCTGAAACAGAATTTTGAAAAATATATCACTCTAAGCCGCAGTTCCACCAGAACGGACGACCGGATCGTTGTCCGCAACGGTACTTGTCATATAAGAGGATAACGTGACAAATTGGCTGAAATTGTACAAAATCAATATTTACTTGCTTTTTGTTGTTCATAATTTTACATTTGAACAAGGATCCGGGCGGAATGTCCAAAACTATACTTGCACACACAATAATTCCGCCACTGAAAACAATTAATTTTTGTACCTGTGTACAGGTATTTACCATATGATTCAAACAAGACAATTGAACCAAACATTGAATAAAGATTTGAGTTTATATACTACGTATAAATCTACTGATAAACATTTCAAACGAAACAAAAAAAAAATTATCACCTGTTTATTAATTGGAATATTTTCAACACACAAAATGCATACTTTATTTGAAAACGATCAAAACTCATACGTAGAATTACAAAAAAACACAATTTTCATTCACAAAACAGAAAAGAAAACGTTCAAATAATAAAATTTTCAACAAAATTTTTGCCAACACATCAATTTTTAATAAAATCTACGATAAAAGTTCGATTCCATAAAAAAGGCAACAACATTTTCATTGTAACATAATCTTTCACATGCATAATTAGACGATCCACAAAAAAAAAAAAAACGTAGGTACTACATTTCTCAAAAATTTCTAAAAATATCCGGCACGACAATCGATCCTCGCAAGCAAGTCACTCACATTATTTTTAACATTTTTTATTTCACTATCACATACAGAAATATTAAAAAAAAAAATTTATTATTATTCGTAAAAATGTATGCCGAACAAACTGACTGACTATGACACTGTGGGATGTTGTTGGTTGAACATACGCGGATCGCGATAAAACATAAACCGGCCACCAGGCAACGACTTGAGACAGGTAAGAGAGACTTGTGTTGTGTGTACGTCGTACGAACTCGTGGAACTCGCATACAACACAATTGTACCTATAGGTACCTATGTGTGTTCCGTTTGTTTGTGAGGTTAAAAACAACTTTGTTGTTATTTTATCTGTCCCACTGTCAACAGATAATGTACAATGAATTAATAAGAGTTAAACAATTGGCCATTGCAGGTGTACGACAGAGAAATATGTATTTATTTGATCTATGTGTTGTATACAATATCGTGGGTAAGTTTATTAGCTTTTTAGTTGGCTGTGTATACGTATACAGTCGATAGTAAGTAAGTTAAGTGCGTAGTTGTCCAATATTGGTTTTTATTAGAAAACTTTTTTAATTGGTTTTTCTTTTGTTTAACCCTAGAATCATACATACTCGTCAAAACGACGAACGAACTTCTTTACCTGCTCCAATACTACAACTTGTCGGTACCTGGTTGCTGTAAAACTTCTGTTATCTAATTTATTTGTTATTATAACACATAAGATGTATAAATTTTGTTTATAGCTATTGTCGTTTTTTTTATACTGAAATAGTGAGCGTCAAAAGGACGACGATGTATGATTAACCTATATTTTTTTTAAAGATTTTGTACTCCACATATAAAAGTTTTCCTAATTTTTCTAAAATTTATTAAAGATATGGATGTTATAATTAATTTATTCAATGATTATGATAATATGAAAGATGATTACAGCTGTTTGACTTATAGAGACGACATAATACTGAAGTTTTAATATATTGAATCGAAAACTAAAGAATGCGTTTCAAGTGACTTAATAAAAGGTTAACAATTTATTTTGTGGAAAATATTTTAATTTTTATTATTTTTTGAGATCTTATTCGAAAAATTACTAACAAATTTTAGAAAATTTACAACTGTGCCTAATGGGGAAATAACTACATATCTATAGGAATATTTATGACTGAGAAATTTCACATTCTATAAAGTCACACATGTCCACTGACTCATAATAGTTCATAAATTTATTATTTGAAAGACATGTTTTATGATACAACTGATGTATTTATCTATTTTTTAATTTTTATAGTGAAAATATGCTTTGATAAAAAGATTAAAAAAATTAATAAATATTTATATTAAGAAATTTTTCCAAATCCAATTTTTTTAAATATTCTTTTCGTTTTTGTAGTATTGTTATGTAAAAAAAAATGTTTTTTGCAAATAAACTCTAGAACTCCCCGTAAAAAGTCCATTCGTCGAAACGACGCCGATGTATGATTTACTTGACTCGTAGACCAACGTATGATTCTAGGGTTAATGATTGCCATTTGAACCGTTTATTTTGAAAGTGGGGAACCGTCCATTTGTGAAAAAAATGAAGATAATGGTAGTTACAGATAAGACTTAGTATGATCTTTTTATCTGTCAACAATTTATAATCAAAAAAATTAAGAAGCCTAATATTTGGAAGATTGAAGTTTTAGTTCTCAACAGTATTGTAAATATGTTAATTTTGATAGTGGTGCAAGTCCATCTTACAAGTAAAATTTCCGAGACTGGACTTATTGATTTTGATAAAACTCAGATATGTTGTAGAACACTAAAAAATAAGTAACACGTATTTTTTTTTCTGCAGAAAAGCGGTTTGAAGGGGTGAAATCGTCCTTCAAAAATTGGGGTGAAAATGTAATTTTTCAAATATCTCGAAAACGGTAAGAAATAGAGCAAAAGCTTAAATTAGCCATATTGCTCTTTTTTAAAAAGCTATATATTGATATGTAATTTGTTTAAATTACACCAACAGGGGTAGTTTAGGGTTAAAATTTGGGGGTTAATTTTGCGAAAAGGGGTAAAAGATAAAATATAATAAAGTTTTATTTACAGATTTCAAATGTACGTAAAAAAATCTAAACGACCTGTTTTTACTCAATTTCCTAATATTAAATCCAGGGGTAGTTAACTACGGGGGTGACTGTGTCGATATAATCGTACTATTTGAGTAATTAAAAACTTCTACAAGGAAAATAGTTTAAAACAATTAGAATAAATTTTCAAAATTCATCTTAAGCAACACTGCAAAGGGGATGAGTCGCCCTTTTAAAGTACATACTTATTTTCATACGCTCATTTCTACTACTAAGGCACTGGCAGGAGGTAATAAGGTCGCAGTACGTGCTTCTAAAGTTGAGCTGTTGTGTGAAAAGTTTTTATTATGCTTATTTTTAAATGATAAAACTAAAATATTATCCATTTAAATTAACGATTACAATAATTCATTAATTTTGAAAGTGAGGCAAGTCCATTTAGTTATAATAAAACCACTATTTTCTTTAGCCAGCACTATAAACACTGTTGGGTTATAAACTTACATTATCTAATAACACAAAATACAAAAAATATGCCTTTTAACACTTACCAATATTTTTAAATTTATTGAAACGCAAACCCTTAAATATCTCGCAATAACAAAATATGGACTTGCCCCACTTGCAAAATAAACGGCTCATTTTTTGTTCGTCAACTTTTTTTTTTATACGACAAAATAAAATTTGTTATAATCTGTGATTTAATTTTAATTTTTTAACAAAAATCTAGTTCTTGTTAAACTTGTTTTGGATTTTTATCTCAGTTGACTTGAGAACTAGTTTTCAAAAGATGTGACATTATAATAATATGTAAATGATTTACGTAACACATGTTATAGAATATAATAAAATAATTTACATTTTTTTTTTTTTTTATTTTTTAAAATTTTATTTTTAGTATAGATTTTTTAAAGCAGATCTTGATCTGGGCTAGAACATTATTGCTTAATGGTAGTAATATATTTTTAGAAAAATGTAATTCGTAGAAAGTGAAAGGTCCCCAAATTATCTTAAGTAATAAATTTACTCTTCAAATGTCTTTTGAAATTGAAATAAAAATTAAGTACACCGACTTCTCTTTAACCGGACGACAATACAGAAGCGTCGTCCGCTTAGACAATTCATATATAGGGTGTTTCTCTACACAATTTATTTTTATATAAAATTAAAGTAGTTTTGTTAAAATAACTTTAGAATATTTTCTAGCTACATAATATTTACACCCAATTGTAAGCTTGAAAATTATACATTCATATGTGTATTAATAATTTTTATTATTGTTATTATCATATACTTATGTTAACTTCCAAAATAATCGTCTGTATATGTTAAATATTGAAAATTTGCTTACATAAAAATATTGTTTACTTTAAAAACATTCTCACGAAGACTGCATATGTGAACACAAACGCATAAACACCGTCCCCTTAAAAAATGTCCGCTTAAAGAAAAAGTCGTGTAACTTTTATTTTATATTACTCTACTACCAATTAAAGGACTGATGTACAGCAGTAGCGGAGAGCACAGTTCAGTGAGTAGGCACCATAGAGATACATAGAGAGACAACTTAAAAAGTCGTTTAATAGTATTTTACAATATAAGTTCGGTAAGTTGCTTTTACTGATCGAGAAAATGTTGCGAAAACGAGACCCGCAGGGTCGAGTTTTTGCAATTTTCGAGATCAGTAAATGCACTTAACGCATCGTGTATTGTATAATATTTTTTGCACGATCGATTTAAAATAATTAAAGATTAAAAATGTGTTAAATAAAAAATAAAATTCAGATAATATAAATGAAATTTATATTTCTATGTTATGACATAGAATGCCATGAATAAATATTATAAATATTCATAACAACTAATATGAATCTTTGTAGTGACAATTCACAACTATATTTGTAAATAAAAAATTAAGTGTCAATATTTCACTGGCGTGAATATTTTTTTTGAATTTTCTATTAAAAAAAATTGAGGAAAATAGTTTGTTAAACTATATTATTAGTGAGAATAATGAAATTGATGAAGCATCTTATTTTTGACTGCAAATTTATTCTCGTAAAATGAAAGGAAGATTATGAAAGCCACAGAAAATCTTAATGATTGAACGACCTTTTGAAATGTCAATAAAATAAGAAGACTGATGCCAACAATAATAATAATAATGTGCAAACTAGTGAAAATTTTCATATTATTAATGGATTTATTTTCCTAATTGTTCAAATTGTACTTTTAATTTCAATATAAATAAATAAATACAATCATTTTTGAGCTAATTTAACTTACCACACTCCTATTTACTTACCACGCATCTATTTCACTTACCGCACTGTTATTTTTTGGTTTCCATGGATATAAACAAACGTTCGGGAAATGTAACTTACCAGCATTGTCAACAGCCTCGGTAAATGCATGAAAATACACGATCGTGCAAAAAAAATTAAATAGTCATTACAGAAAAAGATGACAGCAGTCATTTGAATTTCTATACTATTTTTGTCTTTATCCAATAAATGAGAAAATATATTTTTGCACGATCGTGTATTTTCATGCATTTACCGATGCTGTTGACAATGCTGGTAAGTTACATTTCCCGAACGTTTGTTTATATCCATGGAAACCAAAAAATAACAGTGCGGTAAGTGAAATAGATGCGTGGTAAGTAAATAGGAGTGTGGTAAGTGAAATTAGCTAAAAAATGATTGTATTTATTTATTTATATTGAAATTAAAAGTACAATTTGAACAATTAGGAAAATAAATCCATTAATAATATGAAAATTTTCACTAGTTTGCACATTATTATTATTATTATTATTATTATTGGCATCAGTCTTCTTATTTTATTGACATTTCAAAAGGTCGTTCAATCATTAAGATTTTCTGTGGCTTTCATAATCTTCCTTTCATTTTACGAGAATAAATTTGCAGTCAAAAATAAAATGCTTCATCAATTTCATTATTCTCACTAATAATATAGTTTAACAAACTATTTTCCTCAATTTTTTTTTTAATAGAAAATTCAAAAAAAATATTCACGCCAGTGAAATATTGACAATTAATTTTTTATTTACAAATATAGTTGTCAATTGTCACTACAAAGATTCATATTAGTTGTTATGAATATTTATAATATTTATTCATGGCATTCTATGTCATAACATAGAAATATAAATTTCATCTATATTATCTGAATTTTATTTTTTATTTAGCACATTTTTAATCTTTAATTATTTTAAATCGATCGTGCAAAAAATATTATACAATACACGATGCGTTAAGTGCATTTACTGATCTCGAAAATTGCAAAAACTCGACCCTGCGGGTCTCGTTTTCGCAACATTTTCTCGATCAGTAAAAGCAACTTACCGAACTTATATTGTAAAATACTATTGTTAAAGGAATGCTAACTTTGAGTCCGGAATAAAAAAAGATACACTATACCTTTAATGTCGTGTTGTCACACTCTTATCAATTGTTTATATTAGGTTGTTTGTTGTTATAATTCACAGTGGTATGAAATTTACTTGCTTCAAAAAAAGGTACATAGTTGGCCATCCATGTACATCACCGGTAGGCACTGAGGGTCACGATCGGAGGACCAGGGTTCGATTCCCGCTTCTAAAAGAATTCTTTTTCTAAGCTTAAAACTACATTGTTGTTCATTTACTTTTATTTTTAAATTTCAAGCATTAGTTTTCCAAAAATAAAAGTAACAAAAATCTGAATTTGTAATTTTTTGTTGGTACTGTAATCTGTAATGTATCGTAGTTCTTTTTCCATTAAATTTTGAAACTATAAAATTGGATAATTTGATTCAAATTTTATCAATAAATTATTATTTTTTATAAAAATATGAACATTTATACGAATAGGTAATAAAGCAAATATAATATTTACAGAATAGTTTTACAACTTATTAAAAAGTAAACAAAAAAAACCAACAATACAATCAATACACGTCAGAGGCTAGAATACCAAAATTTGTTCATTTTTCGCTAATGAAAATGCCAATACGTAGATGACTTCAATTTAATATATTAACTTTCATATGTCGCAATTTGGATCACACTATATTTCACGAAAGGACTTTGTGATTCTTTATGGAAACAGTAGCCCCTCAAATTCTGTTCCTCTAGTCCGAGAGCAAATGATGCAATTTAAATAGTGGGGGTTAACGTGTCAAATATATATAAATTTCCATTACACTTTATTTTTCACTAAAATTGACATCCCTGTAAGTATTTTATCTATAAATATGTGCATGGTACATACATAGTCATTTCTTAACGCTAAAGATAACCGGCAAATGTATGTATCGTACACTTAAGTCACTTGTACAATATAGAGAGAATACTATACAACTATTCAACAATTTATATTATCTGTTTCTTTTTAGTAATTCACTTTATGTTTTGTACAAGAATAACTCACAACAGCATTTATGTATATCTCTTTAACCTAAAAATGTAAAGGCTTATTGAATAAAGTACACACTATTGAAAGTTTTGCATTGTCTATCTTTATTATTTATGCCCGCTCTTATACAAATCGTGAGTATTATCTTTCAAGTATTTTAAGTTAAATTCTTTTGGTATGAAGTCATTATTAAAAGTGAGACAGCAGCAATAGCTAATACAAGTACATATATACCGTAAAACGTCCTCAATCGGGACATCTATGGGAGTATAAAATCTCAAACTATAGTACAATAATTATTCGTTTAGATAGCAATAGTGACTAAGCTTGAAATTGGATGAAAAATTGACGTCTTCAGTGTTATTTTTTGTTTTCTAAAACTTCATCTGCAATTTATTTTGGTGTTCTTATGAATATATTGTTGTTTAAGGGAGGAGTTCACGCCAGAAACGGCTAATAAACTAATTTTTTTTGAATCTCGTTTTTTGTTTTTATTTTGTTCTGTGGTTCTTTATAAACACGGTGATATATAAAACATGACCAAAAAAATTTTTTTTCAAGTAGAAAAATATTTATTTGTGAGCCGCTGCACAGCCAAGTTGCTGCTCCTTTGCAGTCAACGCTCGACCCCCCACGCGATTTGATCAGTAATATAACTACTTGAAGATGAAGAATCTTCAGGATAAAGAAAGAAAAAGGAACAAGAGGGGACAATGTATGGGGCTGGAGAGTTTTAATAAATAATGAGTAAACCGCTTCTTTTGTAATTATTTTTGTTTTTTACCGTTTCCCGAAAGTTGTGCTTTTCCCGACAAGGAAAATCATATCTCAAGTACTAGAAAAGATAGAGACTTAATTTTTTTTTTATTTTGTTCATAAACATATTGCGCATAAAGTGGAGTATGCTTTTTCCATTTGAACAATTGTAACTATTTTTAAACATTTTTTTTTTTTTTTTAATAAAAAAGTGGGTTTTGGCTTACAATTTTATGGTTAGTTTTTAAAATTACCTGAAACCCATACTCAGCTTTATGGACAGGTCCTTTAGGAATAGAATAATGAAAAAATATTTAAAAAATATTATTAATTACTTTTTGAGATATGGCGTTCCTTGTAAACGCTTAAAATTTATGAAAAAGGGCCCCCTCCCCCCACAGAGAAGAGTAATGAATGTTTCAAAAACAAAATTTTCTATTTGAAACCCTCCCTAATTTGAAAAAAAATTTCAACAAGCAAAAAAATCATAAATAAAAAATTTGCTTTTTTATTTGAACTCCCTCCTTAATCGAATTTTTAGCTATTTTGAAACATACATGTGAAAAGAAAACTACAAACCTTTGTTTGTTTTAAATTTTTTCAGAGGAAATCATGTGAACTTGAAACATGAGTTATGTTGGAGGTCAATACCAACCAAAAAGGTGCATAGTTTACTGGGACCCTAAGGGGCGCAATTTTTACACAAAGTTATGTGTTATGTGTCTTTTTTTGATATATAAATATATAAAAAAATTTAAATTGTATTTCAATTTAAATTTTTACCATTTTACATTCACCCATTTATCGTCTCTTTTAACCCCAATTTATCACAGAGTAGAAATCACATAATTTTGATTATTTTTTAAAAACCAGAAATATTTTCAAAAATTTTTTGATTAGTATAATAAAGTAACTATTCTCGTATAAATTTTTAATACGTTAAAGAATAAGTTCTTATAAAGAAATACAAAAAAAAAGAAAAAAAAATACGAGAAGTTTAAATTCCTGCAGATTAAGTCACTTTTACGGTACGTAGAGTTTATTATCTTTGTTTATAAAAAGAAAATTAAAGGGACTTATGCATATCGTTAATAAACATTCCTGTATACATTAGTACTGTGATTATAGGATTATTTCGATGAAAGAGAAGCTCATACGTAAGGGAAATACATATCTAAAAATAGTATATTACATAACAAGAGTAATGCGCAAGTAACAAATAGCGAATATGAAGTATATTATTATTATTTTATTTTAGCTTAATGTTTCAAGTCTGCTATTAGTGTTATTACACAAATTTCATAATAATCGGGGGGGGGGGGGCAATCTCGTTCTAAAATTAGGAGGGTATGACCTTGTAAATTTAAAAAAAAATGTAGCTATAATGTATAGAAAATTGTCTAGAAATGACATGACTGAAATAGTCGTTTTTTTAGTGGTTTTATATAGGTATTTAATTTTGATAAAAATGACAAGAATGACTTCGAAAATCTATAAATCGTTTCCAATGTTATCATTTCACCATTTTTTTACGATTTTTAAAATTCAACAATTTGCTTTTGTAAGCGACACTTTTATCGAAATTGAGATTTTTATTGCAAGCTCCATTTTAAACTGTAACGGACCAAGCAGTGTTAACGTTTTTTTTTTTTCCAAAATTCGTTAATTAACGAGTTATAGCAACTGCTTAGTTTATCGTTAATACAACACATTTTCACATTTTAACGTAACCGACAATAACCATCTTTATCGTAAAGTTAACAAAATTATAGGAATAATACACTCCTAGGCGTAATAAAATTAAGACAACAGAAATATCGCAAGCGCCATACAAATATTTAAAAAATCCTTCTCCTGTAAAATTTGATATTTGTCGGTTACGCTAAAATGGCGGTAATGGCTCGATATGTACTAGTGATGAGCAAATGCAAGACCAAGACCAAGACTTGGCAGTCTTGGTCTTGGTCTTGCATTAAGAATCTTGGTCTTGGTCTTGCTAGAGCAGTTTGAGTCTTAGTCTTGGTCTTGGTCTTGGTATTGCTAAAAATCTTGCATTTTCTTGCATTTTTTTATTAGCGAATTTTTTCCTTCTAAAATCAGAATTTTCTCTCTTTACGGTATTAATTATACTTTTAAACTATTTAAATAATTTAGCAAGAGTCTTGCTTTTTTCTTGTTATAGTCTTGGTCTTGCTCACTCGAGTCTTGGTATTGGTCTTGCAGCCATACTTATAGTCTTGGTCTTGCAAAATGCAGTCTTGGTCTTGCAAAAAATGCAAGACCAAGACAAGACTGCAAGACCAAGACTAATTTTGCTCATCACTAATATGTACGGAGAAATTCATTTTAAATAAGTTGACTACATTTACTACTGAATTCACATAAGAAAAGTGGTCAATTTATTTTAAGTGGACTTTATCATGCTTTACATTCTTTGCATACTTGATATGTCATAAATTATTATTTAACATATAATGTATATACGTAAATATTTTTTCAAAGAGACAGCTAATATATCGAACCATTACCGCCGATTTATCGTAAGCGACACTTTTATCCAAATTGAGATTTTTATTGCAAGCAACATTTTAGGCCGTAACGGACCAAGCAGTGTTAACGTTTTTCTCCAAAATTCGTTAATTAACGAGTTATAGCAACTGCTTAGTTTATCGTTAATACAACACATTTTCACATTTTAGCGTAACCGACAATCGTAAGGTTAATAAAATAATAGGAATAATACGCTCAGGCGTAATAAAATTAAGACAACAGAAGTATCGCAAGCGCCATACAAATTTTTAAAAAATCCTTCTCCTGTTAAATTTGATATTTTTGTCGGTTACGCTAAAATGGCGGTAATGGCTCGATATTTTCGTGCGTTAGAACAAACTATAGTGAATTTTATTGTATAAAGTCTAAAAAAAAGTATCTACACTGGCAAAAGTCTCCATTCACGATTAAGGCTCGATTTACACTAACGCTCCGCTCTCGGTATGATATCACTACGCTCCCGATTCGATAAAATATTCTTACACAATAAACAATGAGTATATTCACATCATCGCCGCTCTGATATCGGTCCGATATCAGTCACGGTTCGTTCCCGGTCCAATGCCACTCCAATATCAATACCACTCAAGTAATATTTTATCGGAGCGATATCAGACTTGTTATGGCTTGTACCAATAGTGTAAACACTTTTTTGATTCCACTCCACTCCGCTCGCATCCAGTTGTTATGAAAAGATATTTGTATTGAACTGAAAGCCTACCCAGAGCGGCATTCCAGCATGATAGCACTGTAATGTGAACACAACAAGATTATATCGGAGCGAGAGTGGAGCGGAAGCGTACCGAGAGCGGAGCGTTAATGTAAATCGGGCCTAATCTTCTTAGCACCATACAGTCTGCGCACTTTCACAGTAAATTTCTCCAAGGACCGGCAATACTTTTAAAGAATTAAAAAAATTATATAAATAAATTCACGAAATGATTCAACATGTGTAAACATACACATTTTTAATAGAAACAATATCAATAACATACATACACACACTATCAATACAATAAAAAAAAAATATAAAATTATATATTTAAGTGTTATGTCTATATGCTATTCTTCTATAAATGTTTTGCAAAAACCAAACCACAGAGAGTGTGTTTGTTCTAAGTCAATATTATGTATCTGTTTGCATACACATGGGTGATCAGTGGTCGCGATCGGCTTCTACGGTTGCTCTGGCTATTTTCAGGTGCTGAAAACGCGGACTTTAACGTGTTAATAATCCGCGCTTAACACTAATAATTATGTCATGTGACCTTAATCACATGTATACATCAGTTAAGTAAATGATTTGTGACACTAGTTCAAAATAATTTACATGTTTAATTCAGAAATTAGTAATGAAGGAAGGAAAATGAACATTATCTTAGTATTAACTTCAGTAAGAAAACAATTTTAAAACAGCAATAATTTCCAAATTAAGGAAACATATCTTTAATATTATTACGTACCAATAAATCATGTGTTAATTCTAGTTCTAATATTTTTATGAGGTCTATTTTTGATCATAAATAATGGAAATGTTCCCATAATTTAATTTAAAAATTTACAACAGAATCTTTATGCAAAAATTACAATATAATATGATAAATGAGTCAATGTGAACAAATTGACCAATACGTACAAAATTTTTTTGTAATTTCGGGACTAAAATATGTCAGTAAAGTGTGATTTTAGTACCAAGTAACTAAAAAATTTTTAAGCCAGTCAGCAAGCAGAATCTTTAGAACTTTACAAATCAGCAAGAAAAATTTAACTTAAATAGCGTTGCTAGATAATGAAGTACTTATTTAAAATAATAAACAAATTCAAACTTATTGTTAGCAGGTAAAGACAAACAATTGCCTTGTATTGTCCAATTTGACTGATTTGTTAAAAATTGTATTTGATACAGTTTTCTTAATCTTTATAATTCTAAATTATCTGGAATTGCAAAAATTAATATTTATGCTACGGGACTGAAGTGTTTCTTTTGATCTCTCATGTGAATTGCTACTTTTGCGCCTTCATAGGCTTTCAAACCAAGGGCGCCTATACTCGGGGGTAAGAAGGGGGAACGGCACCCCCCTTGCTGCTAGGAAAACGTTAAAATATATAAGTGTAGTGGTAGTCAAGTGTTTTTTCTTTAACGCAGCCTAGTATTTTAGCAACAGAATAAAGTTTTACAACATGGTCGAAATTGGAATTTTTTATGGCTACTTACAAATCGCCATTCGTCATCCAAAATATTAAAAATACTCCGAACTCCCCGTTCTAGCCCCCCACTACAAATCATCGTATGGGCGCCCTTGACTCAAACTTCACATTCGGGATTAAGAGTCACACTATAATCCCTTGGTGTATAATATACTACTATTTTTTGTACAAAACCAATACTTATTTGATTTTAATATTATTCAGGAATTATTACCTACTTGAGTGTTTAGGTATGGTTCAATAAGGTAAATGTACCAATACCGGAACGAGACCCAATACCGGAACGATTTGATATTTATTGTATTATATTTTATTTCGTACACAATGAAATTCAGTCATTCTTTTTAGGCCTGCGAAGAAGAGCCTTATAATTTTGGTCTAAAAAATTGAAAAAGAGGGGGAATCGGTAATAATAATAATAAAATTTAAAAAAATAATTAATGAGTTGCACATGCATATACTAGAGGGGTGTCACTGTCCTTAAAAAAAAAAAAAAATAAATAAATAAAAACCAGCCAAAAATCATAAATTAACACTTTCACCATTATATGTGACGAATACATAAAGAAAAAATGACTACAGCAATTTTACGTTTTCATAAAAGAAAGCTAATTTTTTTTTTTGGCATCAATTATATTGTGCTCTACTTTAGTCTTTTTGTTGTATATTAACTCTATCGACGATCTATCAACGATATCACCAAAAGGAATGTACATTTTTCTTCTTTTTTATTTTTATACAAACATGTATATATTTTACCTTTTTTATCTTGTGTCACTTTTACAAACTACTGGAACTTTTTTTCTGACTGGTAATATATACTGCCACCTATTATTCATATTTGTGAACTAAATTTAAAAATATACACTGTGTCTTTTTATGTTGGTATCATATAGAAAACTTTTCTTATTAACTCCAAGAAAAAAGTAGTTCTTCCTAAAAAGTTCTGCATGGTTTAAGATCTAAAATGTAAATTGCAATCATCAGTATAAATTTTTTCAGTTGTTTGTTTATAATGTTTGTCAGAAATATGTATTTTGCTCAATATGTATATAATATGTATTTTGACAATATCAAAAATTGTTATGATCAGAATTAGAAAGCTATATATTTAGATACGTAATTATATTGAACTAGATGTACCTGCGACATCGTTCGCGCAACGCATTGTTATAAAATCAATGAGAAGTATATAAGTGTAATAATAGTGTACTGTCAAAATAGTGTACTAGTTGGGCGTTTTGTTAGGAAAGGTTATAACCATCATGGTGTTAATAAACAAAGGAGACAAATTTCCAAAATTAGAACTTAAAATTGTAAAAAGCAACAAAACGTGATTTTTCTTGTAATTCGATATAATTCCATATTCGAGTATAGTTTTAAATTCTGATCAACTTTGTTTATAACAATTTTTGGTATTAATAAAAATAAAAGTACTTTATAATATTAATAGATTTGAGCGTTACTTTACGGTATTCCATATTTGTAAATAATAAACAAATATTTTACTTCGCAAAATACCACTTTTATTTTGAAACTGTGACAATATTGTTTCGAACCGTCAGTTCATTTTCAAACCGAATATTCGAAACAATATTGTCACAGCTTCAAAATAAAAGTGGTATTTTGCGAAGTAAAATATTTGTTTATTATTTATAAAAGTACTTTACTTTTGAGCAAAGTTCATAATTTTTGATAAATCGAGTAAACGAACGAAAAAATTTGATAACTGATGATGTAAGTAAAATAATTAATGTACTTAACTCAATATTAGCAAATTTAAAAAAAAAAGTAGTTTGTAAGTTAAAAAATAGGTATGGCTTGTTTTCAAATTGACACCTGGTTTTTGTTATACAGGTACACCAAGTGTCAGTCAATATTATTGTTTTGAATAAATTAACCTAAAAAAAACTTTTATATGAACAGAATTTAAATGTTCAGAATATGATGATCATGATAATTGATAATAACATGGTAAGTAGATAAAGAATTAGATACATTCAGTTCAAAAATTGTTGATTATTTTTTTTTTTTGGTTTCGGTGAATTTGCAGTCGATTTGTCAAACATGGTTATGTTACTTTTATAATCGTTGTAAATTATTAAGAAAACATAAACCAATTCGTGATTTTATAAAGAAGAGCGTTCCACACTTTGACTAGTCTACTTAAAATGTTCTGTGAGTCTACTAACAATAAATCTACTAAGTACTACCTACCCACGCACTACTATTCTGAAAAAGTTTATATATAAGCTACCTGTAGCTGAAAAAGTTTATAAAAATTGCAAGAAGTTATATTATGTAAGTAGAAAAATAATAATTAGTTAAAAAATTTTAACTATAATGAAAACTAAATTTACTTTTTGTCCCCATAGCAGAACTACGCGCAACACGGCGACATTGTCGCAGAAGGAGAACGGGCTCCTGCAGAAAGATTACTAATCTTAGATTAGCTATCATAAAACCAACTAGAATGTAGTTTGCAGAATGTAGTTTGTTGTGAATTTGACCGTAAAAGGGAAGGAAAAAACTTTATTTATAGTATAGTAAAAATAACTAGAACGTGAAAATATCCTTCTTTAAATCGAAGACAAGTGACTTAAGACTCCGCGAGCGCTGGCGGCTGCTAGCAGGCTGCGCCGTATTGGATATAGACGAATTAATATCGAGAAACAAGCGGTTTATATTTATAGTATAGTAAAAATAACTAGAACGTAAAAACGTCCTTTTAGTAGCGGAAGCATTGTGATCACTTTTGAAAAATAAAAAATTGTTTCTCTCCAAAATTAAATTTTTTACGCACATTTTACGTTTTAGAGCTTCCTGAACAATTTTGGTTTGGTGTCTGTCTGTCCGTCTGTGTATCTCCAATTTTGCACCAAGTGGCATAACTTCCGAACTATTCGATTGTTTTTAATGAAATTTTCAGAAATTATGCAGTTTGGCTCCGCGATGGTCCCCTATGAATTTAATCAAAATCGGAGTAACGGTAGCAATTCCGCTACCATGTAATTCCAAAATTGCACCAAGTGGCATAACTTCTGAACCACTCAATTCTTTTTTATGAAATTTTCAGAAATTATGTAGTTTGGTTCCTATATGGCCCCCTATGAATTTAATCGAAATCGGAGTAACGGTAGCTACGCCGCTACCATGAAATCCCATTAAATGTCAATATCTTATTTACTGCTAGTCCTATCTCGCTCAAATTAGGGTATTTTGGGGGTTAGTTTCTAAAATATTTTTGCTATTATTTTATAATTTAGCCTTTAAGTCTTTTGAGTTACAACAGTTTTTTATAAACTTCAAGGCGAAAATATAATTTCAGGGTATATAATACTATTTTAGAAGACTATTTTAAAGTAGAATACTATTTTAGAGTCTTTTACGACTCAATGGGGTGTGCCCACCCCATTGACAGCGTATTTATGTTTGAAACACGTACATAAACTTCTTCATTGTTTACAAATCAAATACTGGTATAAATCAATTATTCAATTTTTGTGAAAATGGAGATTAAATTAAGCTTTGACGTGCATTTGATTTTGGAATGAAGGAACATTTAATGCTTCCGCAACCTCTAAGCAAAGTTTTTTTACAAATTTCTCTGTTATAGTACTCTTTTTCTCTTTGGTTTCAAATACGAGAATTATTAATTTTTCCATATCCATTTAAATGTATCCTTAATTTATCAAATAATAAGTTTTATAGAATTGTAGTTTGGTACTACAAAAATTGTAACAAATGAAAATATCCGTTAATGGCCAATATTTAATATTTTCCTAGTTACCTAAATCAATTTTTTTTAAAAAAATAATAAGTATTGATTGTGACAAGTTACAAAATATTTTTAAATATTCAAAAATTAATTTTTATTCTATTTGATATGTTTTCCTATCAGTGACAAAGTTTATAAAGTGTATCCTATTATTTATGGTACTCTATGTTATACCTTCAGTGCATATTTCATTCAGTATATATATCTGGCATATTTGGTGAAACTTTACATTACACGTCACAACCAATAGGATCGCTCGTTGCTCAAATGTACCGTTTTGGCGGAATTTTTATTTAAGGTAGATAATTTACATTAATTTCGTTATGAAAACTAAAATTAATCAAACAAAAAGAACTGTCCTAAGAATTTGTGACATGTATAGAATATTCTAAAAAATGTTTCATAATATTCTAAAAAAACATGCATATTCCCTATTATAATTTAATGCCAGATTTGCACTAAATTTAATATTAAACAGTAATTGTATTGTATTTAATAATATATTAAATGTCGAAGTTAACGTTCGATTTACAGTAAACTTACAGAAAGTTTTTGGGTTTTACACATGCCGTCGCAGAAAGGTTGAAAATGTTCTGCTTTGGGGCTTTTTGTAAAAATATGCATTTTTAGAATTTCGTAGTTTTGACAACAAGAAATTCTTATGGTTTGTATAGTCGAAACATCCGTTCCTTGCGAAAGACTTTTCCGTTCCACCAAATATTGCGTCCGACGAAAGGGGTCGCCTAAATCCTGAGCGATTAGATAAATTAATATTTTTAAAGTTAATTGACATGAAATATTGGGAAATGTAATTTTTTTATTAATTTGATTCAATAAACGCATATAATTAACTTATAGTTTCATTTCCTGATTTCTTGAATAAGTTTAATTTATTGATATAAAAAATACTTCTACCTCTACTAATTCGTTATCAATAATGTTTTCTGTTTTTATTAAGCATATTTCAAAATAATCGACTACCGAATCGAATAATTAAATATCGATCTTTTAATCATCGATTTAATCGAGAACCGATTCCAGCCCACTCGATTCCAATCGAATCGGAAATCGATTTTTTTTTAATGAATCGACATGCCTACTCCACCGGAAAAATTTGCTTTAACCTTAAGGGGATGGTAATGAATTTAATTTTTTTTCTCTTTTTTATACTTTCATATGATTGGACAACAT
The DNA here is from genome assembly GCA_035578155.1 of Brachynemurus nebulosus. NCBI lineage: Eukaryota > Metazoa > Arthropoda > Insecta > Neuroptera > Myrmeleontidae > Brachynemurus > Brachynemurus nebulosus. Next base: position 3,852,224 of record JAPWDM010000023.1, read on the forward strand.
TTTAAGATTGTTGTGTCAAAATTTGAAACAAATCGGAGTAAAACTAACTAAGATATAGAATTTTGAGCGTTTGTTGCGCCAATAGGTTTTTGTATTCCAGCCCAGCAGGTACGTGGGAATCCCTGAATTCTTTTATTCATCGATAGGTCTTTGGAAGTATATTAATATATACTATAATCAATGACGTAGTTATGAATAAATTTTTCATATTTAATATTGCATTTGGTAATTATGTACCAATTTTTGGCTCCAAAAGAAAAACTAATATTCCGATTTTAATGATTTTTTTAAATGTTCATTGCTATGGCGGATTAGTTAAAAAAATACTACAACTCGATATTGTTATTGAAAATGCTGGGAAACTGTTGTTAAATTTAAAAAAAATCTATTTTTTAAGATTTCTTTTTTTATTTTGTATGCATGTATGTCAAAGTCGAAGTATATTGTCAAAACTACCTAAACTAACCTAACCTTAACTAATCTCACCATCTAGTTTTTATATCAAAGTCGAAGTATATTGTCAAAACTAACTAAACTTACCTAACTTTAACTAACCTCACCACCTAGTTTTTATAATAAAGTCGAAGTATATGTAGAAGCACGGCTCCACCTATTGTTAGCTCTAAAAGAAAAACTAATGATCCGATTTTAATGATTTTTTCTTTTAATGTTCATTGCTACGGCAGATTAATTAAAAAAAATACTACAACTCGATATCGTTACTGATGTCGTTACTCGATATCGTTACTATGTTATTTTGTATGCATGTATGTCAAAGTCGAAGTATATTGTCAAAACTACCTAAACTAACCTAACCTTAACTAATTTCACCATCTAGTTTTTATATAAAAGTCGAAGTATATTGTCAAAACTAACTAAACTAACCTAACTTTAACTAACCTCACCACCTACTCTTGCCTCGACCTTTTGGTCTATTGTTTATTTTGGTCTATTTTATCGAAATATGCACTCAAAAGTTCATACAAACGCAGACACACAAAATGATAAAAAAAAATTTGAAAAAATTGAATTTTTTCAAATTTTAAAAGTTTCCCAGCCTTTCCATTATCGATATCGAATTGTGTTTCGCTGGTATCTATGATTTAAGGTAACAAAATATTTTAAAATAATGAAAAAAATTCGTCAAGTCCTCTGAGAAGGCCTAACTTAGTGCGTGTCAAAAAACACGCACTTGACGAATTTTTTCATTTTAAACCTCAATCTTTCGTTCATAAGATAAATCACTAATAAAATTTCAAAATATTCTGGAAATAAAAAAAAAAAATATATAAATTGTAGCAATGCGCTTAGATCCATGGCTTATCCAAATTTCTTAATGGTTTTGCTAAGAAATCAGTCAATGGTCTTAAACTTGTACAAACCGAATAAAGGGACTTTTCGATAAAATTTTTTTAAAAAATGTTTATAGAAACATTTAGAATTCGATAATACCAGAAAAATTATATTATTATCCTAATTACCCTGTTCCTCTATTGGTACACCTAAAATAAGCCAGTGTCCAGTATCGGAACTGATCGTAACAGACAGCCATATTGATATTCTTTATTGACATTTTAGGTGTACTATCTTGAGTGAACAAATCAAGTGCAATAATAAAACCGTTTTGTAAATTAATATTTAATGCAGTAAGTACTTTTGCTTTAAAAAAGGCATAATACATGTATAAACTTTAATTTGAATAATGTAAATAAATTACAGAGATTAGAATTTTTTTTCTTAAACAATTTGGTCAATTATAACCTCTAATCATTTAGGTAATTAATTTTACCTGTCAGTAGATAATGAGTTGTGGACTAACCTATGACCCTTTTTCAAGGTAAGATTAAAATTTGACCGCGGGAGCGAACTAGTATACATCCCGGGAGCGAGCTAACCTACGACCCTTTTTCAAGATGGGATTAAAATTTGACCGCGGGAGCGAACTAGTATGCACCCTGTCTGACTATAAATATAAAATTTAGCTTTATTTAAATTGTTTACTATGTAATTATTGCGAGCCCAGTTATTTATTATCATTATTCTATTTTGATTTACTATTTTAATTAGTTATTTATTTATTTAATTCATTAAGTTTACGGTAAATATACTCATTTTATCTCTACAGCGAAACTCATTTCATTTACTGTTCCGATATTGGGTCAACCATATTCCGGTACTGGGACAAGGCTTTTCAAGTGTTCCGATACTGGGACAATTACACTTTTTGGAAAAACATTTTTAATTTATATTAAATTTAAAAAAAAAAAAGCAGTTGATTTGCATACGATTGCATTGCTGAAAGTCTATTCCATATGATAAAACTAAATATGTTAATTTATACATTACTTAAGTATTTTTAAAATGTCAAAAACCAGTCACATGCCCTTCGTCATTCTGGTATTGGTACATTTACCTTAAATCATTTTAAAAAATTGACAGTTTATTTATGATACGAGCATGCTACTACGTTTCGCGGCGAAGGGGACTATAAATGTTATTACGGTTATTGCTTGAAAATATGTATGTACATCTGTCCTGTAATACATATACATATAAAATAAAATGTAATATGGCAATACAGAAAACTGATTTACGTTTTATGACAGACAACAAAAATTCTAGCCTTCTAGTACAAAATATTTTACATATATTACAACTCTGTTAAAAATCATTTTGTCCGCTATCTGGTAAGATTACTTAAAGACCACTTTATAGTAAGTGGTCTTTAAAAAAGAGGCAGTAATGTAATGTACTATGTATCGTTACGATACAAAGATGTTTATTGTTTTCGGAAATTGTCATTACTGTAAAATGCCTATAAAATTAATTTTACGCTGACTTCAAACGAAACGTTCTACATATATGTTAATAATTAAGTGTTTGTTACATAACGAGGTATTTTGTCTATAAAAAATGAAGAAAGGATATAATATATGTACATATATCTGTAACCGTCACATGCATCGTTTAAAATAACTGAAGGGTTGGAATTTATATTTTTTCTTTAAGAATTCATTCTGTGTGGTCCATGGTTATGAATGTTAATGAGTTGTTTCTAATTTGCAACTAGTAGAGGTGTCTATTTGGAATTTTAAACGGAAAATAAAAACACGCTTTACATAATTATAAATAATAAAAATTTCATTTTTTATGGGAAAATGTATTCAAATGTAAATTATGTACCGTTTTTACGTCAACTTACGGTAGTCTTAAAAGGCGTCAAAACAAAAAAGCAACTAGTGTTTATAACGTATCTTTCTTACTTTACATACTAGAATGACAGAGACAAAGATAAATTTGAACTAAAGCGATATTGTATCGAATGCCTTCAGTTGCCGGACAAGCAATTCACATCTTTTTAAAGCATATCGAACGTTAATATGTCTATTTTGTCGGCTAGACAAGTTACTATTAGTGAATTTACCGAAAGGTAGTTCATATACGTTCAGAAGAATCCAAAAATTAGTATTTTGAATGTTGCTGGCGAATTTTTTGGTGCAATCGAGACTAGTTTTCAAGAAATTTTTATTTTTATGACCCTAAAATTTGAAGATGAATTCTTATAAATTTCAATATACATATTCAAAATATACGACTTTTCCCAGATTTCGAAAAATTAGATTTTTTATTTTTCTAAACGAATCGAACTTTAGATTTTATGATCATGGAACACCTAAGATTGCGTCTTCATCGATTTCTCTAATACTTAATGGGAAGGGAGGAGGGCTAGGCAGGACAAGTGAAGCAAAAAATTGATTGAAAACATTTAAAATATTCAGGTAATTAATCGTAGATAATTTTGTCAGTTTTCACTTAAAATAAAAACATACTTTACAAGCTAGCTTTCCGTTGATTTAATTAACTTTAGGTAGATTTTTAGTTCAATTCAAATCTACCTGTAGATGACTAAATCAACCGAAAGCTAGCTCGTAAAAGTATATTTCAGCCACAAGTGAAAACTGACAAATATTTCACGATAATTATCCAAAATATTAACTTTGAAATTCTTGAAAAATGTGTTCCTTGAATATTACATATTCACTTTCAAATTCCGCTCAAAATGATACTAGATAAACTAAAACAAAACAGAACAAGATTTCTGAAGTACTTATATATTTATAATAAATTTAGTCTCACAATCAGTTTAGATACTACTCAGCTAAATATCACTGAAACTTTTAATTCGGGAAATAAAGTACGATTTTTATCAATATTTTGTGTGTAAGTAGTCTCATTTCTATTGAAACGTTTGAATTGATTTTCATCAAGGTGGTTTTTTCACGAGTCGCAAGCTTGTTAAATGAGTTCGTAGGCCGAGTTGGACAATCGCAACAAAAAACACTCATTTTGCGCGGTGTTGTATACAATATTTTTTTGCAATTGTGAATTAAAACGAAAAAGAATTAACGAAAAATGTAAAAATGATCTCAAATTATTAAAAGTTTGAGAAAGTTTCGTTACTCAATACCTTTCGACCAATTAAATCACCGTATTAACCATTATTCAATCGGTTTGCGATTATTTTGTGAATAATATATCTATAAGTTTTAATTTCATATATGTTACGTAGTAACGTGTAAGGTAACGGGCCTAGTTTCTGACCTTTTAAGAGTGACGGCTGAGGTTAAACGACAGTAATAAATATAAGTTTAAACTTAAGAGACAATTTTATCAACTAGTTTATGGTTTTCAAAATAAAGTCATACAAGTAAAATAAGTATTAGAATTGAATTAATAATTTAAATTAATGTTTTAAAAATTGACAAAAAGGACCCAGTTTCTGACCTTCAAAATTTCTCATGTGACAGTTTTTGACCCTGACAGTGGCCTAGTTTCTGATCCTTAAATTTAAAAATACAGTTTTTTAAAATTTAATTTATAAATAATTTTTTATTGATAAAAATGAATGTTTAATGTTATATACGTTATGAAAAATAACAAAAACTAATCGAAGATAACTATAAATAACAAAATAACTAACAAAAACTGGTTAGAATTTAATTGGGCCATACCACTTCAGAAGTGAGCCTAGTAATTGACCCTCATATTTCAATAATAAAAATCATTCTAAGGTATTTTATAAATATTTTAAAATAAATTTTAAACAAATATTAACCTGCTCATATATTTTTAATTAAGTTTTCATACTTACATGATGAATATTGCACAGATCAAAATGAGTACTTTGTAACATAAACTGTTAGGAAACTACTAAAAAAATAGTTTTTACACACATTTTAAACTTAATTTTTTTTTTATTTAGTTAATATATTCTAAACTTTTTAAATTGCTGTTCATTAGACACAGAATAGATTACTTTAAATTAAGAATTTATTTTTTTTCTTATTTAAAATGTAGTTTTTTTATTAATTTATAACAAAGTTGAAAAGTTCAGAAACTGGGCCGGGGTCAATTACCGGGTCTTTTTTACCTTAAGTGAACAAAACAATTTGAATTTTATTTTGCTCGTTTATATAGATACATATACAAACATTTAACGAAATTAGAGATAGATTCAAAATTTTATTGTTTTGATTTAAAATTCATCTTCAATTTTATTTAAATCAAAAAGGAAAAAAGTCGTAGAAAAAATATAGTATTCTACTCGCTTGCAATGGGAATTACTCACTCAGATGCATTACGACACTCGCCTCGTTAACTCGGTTCGTGTCGCAATTTCATCTTGGTGAGATATATTTGTATAGTTTTTCAACATTTAAATGAGATGACTTTTCAAGTACGGCAATAATCAGCAGTATTGTTCGCAGCATGATACCTACTTATCTATATTAATGCAAAAAGAAACCGTCGCTTGTAAAACAGGTAACAAATTTAAATACAATTGGAGTGAACATAGGGTGGTATTTGTTGTAAGCAATAAAATAATTTAACATCTTGAAAGTTTATGGTCACTAATAACCCTCTCGAAAAGTCATTCCAAATATTGTTGGAAAAGGTATACTGAATTATTCATGGATGACTATGGCTTGTATTGCATCGTTACTATAGAAATGAATTTTTTAACTTTTTTTTCACGCGTAATAAAAAGTATCTACTTTTTATTATTCGTGAAAAAAGTACGACATTTTGACACTATCACAGGCAACTATAAAGTTAACTTTTTTTTAAATTCAGAATTTCAAAAAATACTTATTTGAATGAAATACGTAATTAACATTAATTTTATTCAGCATCGCCTACATATTTGCTGAAATTTTAAAAATAGCAATTCATTGAGAACATGTCACTTTCATTTTGCAAATTATTATTATTATTTTTGTGTTATAAAATTTATATACTTAATAAAAACAATAATAAATAAAACGTATTTAAATAATATTAATATATTATATATTTATTTGGCAATATTACTAATTAACATAATCTGACATTATTTTAATGTTGTTTTGCAGGCAAAAAAATGAATGCTCATAAATTGTGTTGTAGCCAAAAGAGAAAAAAAAATTACGAACGAAATTAATGCAAATTATTGTGACCACATCAAATGACACGAAAATTATTACTAATTCATTTAAATATTTTATGTGTTAATTAATTTAAAATGAGAAAAAAATTAAAAATAGATATTTAGAGATACAAAAGTGAATAAAGGTATAGTGCAGCAAGCTCGAGTTGACAGTAGTAACAGTAGATTAATTTTATTTAACTATACCGGAACAAATGATAGCATTTAAGAATTAACTCCTTGAAACAAACTGAAAAAATATACATAAATAAATGTATTTTTGTCAGCAAAACATTACAAAATACCCTTGTCGCAGCATCTGCATAACATAGTGAATTTCCAAATACTGGGCAGTGGAGGATCTCATCTAAGACCTGTACCCATTTAAAATAGTTTAGCTTTCTAACAGTGAAACAATTTTCAAAATCAGTTCAGTAGTTAATTTTTGGGGCTTTTGGGTCCCCAGGACCTAAACGGATCTCATATAATGTAGGGATCTCATATAATGTAACGGATCTCATATGTTATTACATTACATAACTACAGTTTTTGATTTTTTTCTAGGTATGCAAATATATGTAAATAAATTATATTTTCTCTCTAAAGGAGGAAATCATACAAAAATTTCCTTTCCATAACGTACTCTTAAAAAATCTGGCTAATTTTGATGAGACAGAGCTATTGTTATTATAACACATACATACATATTGAGTAACTAACTGGCACTTGTTTTATCTAGAAAAGAATTGCTTAAACGATAAAGCATTTATTGTAAAAAAATTCAGCAAATTTCTTAGTTTCTCTCAAAAGCTAGTTCACTTAGAACAATGTTTTAAAAGCTTATGCCATTTTTTACGCTCTTTTCGATAGTGTTAACAAAATTAAAAAAAATTTTTAATTCTGGCCAGATTTTGCAAAAAACCACTAAAAATGGCCAAAAAACCTACTTCTAGACATTTAACGTCTCTGGCTAACGAACTTAGCCGAGCCAATCCGGATTCCAGCTTGCAAACCAAATTTCATAAGCATTAAACGTTTCGTTCGAGAGTTATCGTGCACACACATAAGTACATATATAAATTTTAGTGAAGTAGATTTTCGGGTTCTGGAGGCTCCAAAACAAATTTCTAACATAGTCCTGGACGTAGGTCTTACCATAAGAGCTGCTGTAATAGCTGAATTTCCAGAATGAAAATTCGCTAAAAGTACTTTTATAGGTAATTTGAAATATAACAAAGTTAAAAAAAAAATTCAAAGTAAAATATGTCGAAACTACTATTCAATCATTCAAATTCAAATGTCGAAACTACTATCGATATTCTACGACATAGCTAATATGTAAAATTTTTGGCTTAAACTTTGGGCGCGTCATGGCTCAGAGGCACTCGTTCCCGGCGGGACTTCTAAATTGAAATTTAAAATACGTGTAGACTGTATTTGAATACTATAAGTTAGTTTTAAGGTATTAAAAAAAGTATGTGTGTGTTTAAAAAAGAAAGTAACGTAAATACAGTGGACTTTCGGAGATTGTCCAATCAGAAATTGTCAATATTGCAATGACAGGGATTTAAACATCGCATATTTACGAATGCAATATTCGCGTGACGTAAACATACGACGTTTAAATCCTTATCACTGAAATATGGACAATTTGCGATTGGACAATCCCCGAAAGTCCACTGTATATAATTTAAAAAATTGCGCCTAAATCAGTTCTTCACTTGTGTATACTGCGTATAATCGTACCCAGCACGTCAATTCACGAGTATAAGCAAGTATTTCGGGTTTTGAAACGTTTTCTTATCATATTCGTATTCGAAGAACTACCATTTGGTCTAGCATGGCTCTATAAATATGAATGCATCAAAAACGTTGTGCAGCAAAAGGGAGTTGACAGTAAACTAATTTTGAATAATTCAATTGAATTTTTCTTTTTAAATTCTAGCTGTTTTCATTGTACGTAAATATCTATGTATATTGTTTCATAACGCTAAATATACTTAACTGAATTAAAACTTATGACCCCGAATGACCCCCCAAAACATATTTGACTATTAACGTATTAGTGAAAACAAGTAATACAAATGTAATTCACGTATTAGACATTAAACTTAATTTTGGTTACCGCTATAATTCACTCTTTTATTATTTTCTTCATTGAATAAAATTTATAAATACATTCTGAGATAATATAAATTTCTTTTCTGCGGTCATGTTATAATCAAATCCACCAATAAAATTAAATCCACAAAACTGCAAGTTTAGTTTTTTGAATTGCACAATGTAGGTGACTAATAACTTGAAAATAAAAAATAAAAAGTGGCAATTTACCGATCGATAATAGGTAGCATTGAAAATCATAATTAGATATCTACGATAATTAGATTCGAAAAAAGAAAAAATCTATTCAACAAGCAATAAATAATTTCCGGTAATTAGTATTTTAATTATATATAAATTTACATAAATATACGTATGTAGGTCCCAGTAAAACTGTTCAAGTACGGTAGGAATACGGTTTTATAAAACAAAATTGTAAGTATACTAATTATTGGTCAGTTAAGGTACCATCACAGAGTGATTTGCCAAAAAATAGACAAATTTTCACGATTTTTTTTTTCGGATGGATAGGATGGGGGAATGGGGGTGAATTTTTTTTTTTTTACGATTAAGACCACTATATTTAACCCTAGAATCATACGTACTCGTCAAAACGACGAACGAACTTCTCTACTTGCTCCAATACTGTGACTTGTCGGTACCTGCTCGCTGTGAAACTTCTGTTATCTAATTTATTTGTTATTATAACACATAAGACATATAAATTTTGTTTATAGCTATTGTCGTTTTTTTTATACTGAAATAGTGTGCGTCAAAAGGACGACGATGTATGATTAACCTATATTTTTTTTTAAAGATTTTGTACTCCACATATAAAAGTTTTCCTAATTTTTCTAAAATTTATTAAAGATATGGATGTTATAATTAATTTATTCAATGATTATGATAATGTGAAAGATGATTACAGCTGTTTGACTTATAGAGACGACATGATACTGAAGTTTTAATATATTGAATCGAAAACTAAAGAATGTGTTTCGAATGACTTAATAAAAGATTAACAATTTATTTTGTGGAAAATATTTTAATTTTTATTATTTTTTGAGATCTTATTCGAAAAATTACTAACAAATTTTAGAAAATTTACAAATGTGCCTAATGGGGAAATAGCTACATATCTATAGGAATATTTCTGACTGAGAAATTTCACATTCTGTAAAGTCACACATGTCCACTGATTCATAATAGTTCATAAATTAATTATTACAATTAATGTATTTATATATTTTTTAATTTTTATAATGAAAATATGCTTTGATAAAAAGATTAAAAAAATTATTAAATATTTACATTAAGAAATTTTTCCAAATCCAATTTTTTTAAATATTTTGTTCGCTTTTGTAGTATTGTTATGTAAAAAAAATGTTTTTTGCAAATAAACTCTAAAACTCCCCGTAAAAAGTCCATTCGTCGAAACGACGCCGATGTATGATTAACTTGACTCGTAGACCAACGTATGATTCTAGGGTTAACAATACAAAAATATTTTTTTAAATTATTTTTATTTATTTTTTATAATTATTAAAATTTTTTGAAAAACGTGTCTCTAAAAAAGGCCGAAATTCAGTGCCCACGATTGCGGCCGCAGTTCTTATCTAAAAAAAAAGTCAAATGGATTATCAGTCTGTAGGTAAGTCGCTATGTTCCTATGGGAGCTTTTTTTTCCCTATTTTTTCGCACGGAAAACTGTAAAAAACTGTACTTTTAAATCAAACCGCCGCCATTTTTTCAAATTTAAAAAAAAAGTTCTCATAGGAACAAAGCGGCTTACCTACAGATTGATAATCCATTTGGTTTCTTTTTTTCAGATAAAAACTGTGGCCGTAATCGTGGGCACCGAATTTAGGTCTTTTTTAAAGACACTTTTTTCAAATAATTATAATAAATATAAAAAATAAATAAAAAAAATATTTTTGTATTGTTAATAGTCGTATTAATCGTAAAAAAATTCATCCCCATTCCCTCATCCTATCCACCCGGAAAAAAATTGTGAAAATTGACTATTTTTCGGGAAATCACATTATGATGGTACCTTAATATCGGTTATATCTAAGAAAACGACCATTTTTTGTACATTTTGAATTATTAGAAATGGTGGTAATTTAGTTTTTTTTTTAATACAGATGTCGCTATTCACTTTTGAGTTTTTAATATTTTTGTATCATAAAATCAAATTAGTCTGAAAAATTAATTTAAGAATTTGAAGCATACTCATTAATTTATTGAAAATTACTTGAATTTTTTATTTATTTATAGAACAACAGTTTTCAGTAAAATACATGCATCATTCATCCATTCATCAAAGGCAACATTGGTGTCTTTTATCAATAAATTGCAGAGAGAGAAATTAAAAAGGATAACTTACTTCACAAAAAGCCTTTCAATTTTTCTGAAAATATTTATTACAAAAATATGTTAACACGTTTTTATGTAATTGACATAAACACTAAATATTAAAATTTAAATTGCCCTGAAAATTAAAAAAAAAAAAAAATCATGTACACTGACAATGAGGCACTGAGATAATGCAAAAATAATCAGAATTTAAAAATTCTTACAATAAATCGATGTCTAAAAATAACTTATTGTACGGAATACTATTTATGCAAGTACGATTTGCACTCGACCGATTTTTTTTTTTTTCAAATTAAAATTTTTACAAAAGAATAGAAATAAAATTGAATTTATACTAGTAATTAAGTTTTAATGAGTAAAAAGGAATGTTAATTAGTAAATTTGAAAAAAAAAAGTATCATGATATCTCACCAATTATACTTTTTGTGGAATTGTCTGTAGTTCTGTACCTACTTGAGACATGCAAATAAGATTTATGGCAAAGGGAAAATTTTCGAAACAACTTCAGTTAAATTAAACAAAAAATAATAGTAGTATGATATATTAATAAATAATAAAAAGACAGTGTTTTTGAAATTTTGATCCTTGAAAAATTGCAAATGTTATTTCGGTGTCCGTTCACCTATCATAAGCGATTTCCTCTGACGTAGTTTGACGTAAAAATTTGAAATTTAGCACAGAAATTAAATGCTTGAATTACAGATGTAAAGTATACAAAAATTTAATTTCGATTCTGGGGGGTTCATTTAAGGAGGCATATTTTTTTTAAACCTCTTATTTGATGGGAATATATGATCAGAAAACGACATTTCATAGTACACGACCAAATGATTTTCCAACTAATGGCGGCAATGATTCCAAGATACAATAACTCTATTTAAAATTAAAGAATAGCTCTTAAACATTTCTTTAAAGCAATGTTTTTCAACCCTTTTCATGGCGTGACCCCCCTGGTATGGAAAAATATTTCGCGAAACCCTAAAGAAATGATTAAATTTATTAATCATTTCTTTAAAGCTTAAGAAAGTGTCAATATTTATGTGAATTATTTACATGATAAACCAAGTGGTCCGAAAACGACATTTCATATTACATAACCAAATGTTGTTCCAACTAATGGCGGAAATGATTTCCGGACACAAAAATTCTATTCAAGATTAAATAATAGCTTTCAAACATTTCCCTAATACAGCTGAACTCTTTTTTATGCGGTCTTTTTTGTGCGGTTTTTTTTTTGTGCGATTTTTTTTATGCGCTTTGTAAAATATGGCCATTAAAATGCATAATGTGAATCAAAATCACGAGACAGTAAGAAACTTAAACAATTACTATAATAACTTACTTTGATAAAAATACTTTTTAACGGCTTTTAAGCATTTAATCAATTATTGCATCATAATTTTTTTTCACATGTATTTTTCAAAATTTTCATAATATTATAAAAAGGAAATAAAATGTTTCTACGTGTAAATTAAGGCTTTATCTTGTTTATAGAAGCAACTTCTAAGGGTATTCCCGACCAACCGCGTAAAAAAAGTTTTTTGTACAATCTGTATCGAACTATACTTTTTATAGCTATTTATGATATTTTTGGATATGTATTTTTTTGTGCGATTTTTTTTATGCGGTCCCCTCCACCGCACAAAAAAAAGATCAACTGTACTTAATAAAGTGTCGTTATTTATCTGAATTACATGACTGACCGAGTGGTCGGAGAATCACTTTTCATATTAACACTTTCAGTCCCATGGATTCGGCATCCGAAACCAAACAAAACATCCCCAGAGGCCGACCGCGATCAATGATTAATTGATTAGTTGGTTACGCATTATGTTTGCGATGTTTATCATCATTCCATCACACGGATGTGTTCCTACTTACACAAATACAGCATACCATTACCAACACATACTACTCTTTTGGTTTCTATGCATAAAAATTTCAAGATAAACAAAAAATACATAAAAAATATAATTTATATTTTTAAATAAAATTGATTTGAATGTCAGTGTATATGTATGTAGTATGTACGTATGTTTACAGTTTTATGATTTTACACATACATGTTGAACTGTGTTGAATCTATTCAGTGTTTGAATCATTTTATATATTTGTTTGTTTTTTTAAATATTGCCGGCTTCCGGGGAAGTTTACTATGAAAGTGCTCGGGCCTCATAGTGTTAAATATAAATGTAATTTAGAAAAATAATTGTCATAATATGCCATCCTATACGTGACTAGGTTCGTACAGAATTATTCGAGATTTAACCGGGCTATGATTAAAAAAACGTTAGGAAATGCTGATTTAGATTGCGGTAATAAAGAAACCTACCGAGAAAATTCCTCGATTTTTCCAAATCTATAAATATACATATATTATGGCCATGATCTTGGAACTTAACAATTCAAATCCAGTCACTTGCTTAGTCTTTTTTTTCTTTTTAATATAATCACTAATTGATATTTATTTCACTTACCTGCTGATTGGTGTGTTTGCATACAAAATAAAAAGATTTCAATCTAACTGTACTGTTGCCAACAAAACTGACACTTACCTGAAATAAGAAAAAAAAAACACAATTTCATTAGCGCGCACAATTAAATGTCAAGGTGCATTGAATTCAAAAGTTAAAAATAAAATTAAGTATGCAGAATAGTATTAATTCAAGAGCTGCTAAGTAATTTAGTTAAGGGGAGGTTTATTTGAGAGTCGTTAAAAAAAATCGATTTTTTTTTTTGCAGAAATTGGTAGCTAATTATGTTGGAATATGTTCCCAAAGTGATTTTGCTGAAAGTAATTTAAAGGAACGTTTACTTGAGATTTGATAAAAAAATCGATTTTTTTTGCCGAAATTGATAGCAAATTATGTGTAGAATATGTTCCCAAAGTGATTTTACTGAAAATAATTTAAAAACAATTCTTGCACATTAACTGAATTCAGCTTCCTATAAAAAAATTCAAAAAAGTAGTTCACGCAATAATGAGTATTAAATATAAAATTTTGAAAATAATATGTTTCTTTATATATATTTTATAATATCTCGGAACTACATTTTTGGAACTGGCGCTAGGATGTCCACCAACAAGGCATTGGATTTTCGGATCGTCACACTGCAGTATCTATAAAATGGACAATTTTTTATATTTTTCCATGAAAAATTTTTTTTGTATAGTTTAATACTTAATAAATATGTGTACAAAATTTGAAATTGATATTTACTTCCGTTCTTGAGAAAAAATTTCTAGAAAAATACATAATTTTTAAGGACTCTCCAGTAAACCTCCCCTTAAAGTGATTCATACCGGTTGAAATTTTTGTTGTCAGCCCGGAATTTTGATGAACCACCCTCAGTCATATCAAGATCAGTTATTCATTTAAAATTTTAAAAATAGTTTTCTTGGAAATACCTCCAAAAGTGTTGATTTTTCGCTAATTATTTCGAATAAATTTACGTTTACTTTACGAAAATTTGTTGTTTAATGACGGAGCAAGGCGAGAGCGGGGCAGTTGGAGTAGTAGTTCCCGGGGGACCCGGGTTCGGAAAAGACCCCTCGGAGATATTGGTCAGCGGCCCGGGCAAAAGTGGAAAGCGTTTTTCTTTGCTCGTAAAAATTTTTAATAGTTGTTTGTCCCCGGGGTCTATCATTTCTCTCGCCAGCCTTGTTTAACAATTTAATGACAAGCGAGAAGCAAACACGACAACATAGGTGGAATGTTTTTGCTAGTCTTCTTAAATTGTTAGGCAACAAATTTGAACTGTAGAAAATACAAATTTATTTAGAAGAAAGGAAAAAACTCGAGTCTAATACGGAAAGACAATTTAATAAATAAAATAAGATAGTATAATTTCATGTTATTATTTAAGGGGGGAGGGTCCTCCAGAACTTTAAAATTTTTCATTTTTTGTTTTGCTTTAAAAGTTTATTTGAACCTTAAGGAATATATTTCTAATGTTTTAATCCGAACATAATGATTATCTTAGATACTGATAAACTGCTTTTAACTCTACTTTTTAAGAACGAAAACTATTTAATAGCGTTTTTCTCAAAACAGGGTTTTTTCGCGCCGTGGAACATAACTTAAAAAGTTATTAAGGTATTAACTTGAAATTTTGTACAGATATTCTTTAAGATATTGGCCTTTACATATACCTAAAATTTTGCAAAAATTATTACTATAAATATTGTTCATAACAATATGTTTATAAAAAAAAAGTGAAATTTTTTCTTTTTGGTTTTAAATTGTGAAAAAAAATTTTTCTCATCAGAAATAAGTATATGCAAAGCGTAATGACTTATTTTAATAAAATTTTTTTGTCCGATTGAATTCAGTTAAGGGGGGAGTAAGGTTTTAAAAGCGAAAAAAAGGCATATTTTCATGATTTTTTTTGGAGATATGAATAATGTTGGCTTATTTATTTCATGTACGCGTTATAGTATGACATCTGAAGTATCTTTGAAAAAATTATCAATTATAAATATCGATAAATAAGTCCGTGACAGCGAATTTCCGGAGGCGCGTCGAAAAAAAGTTGTTTTGCGGTGAACATCATAACTTGGTACCGGATCATCCGAGACAAAAAAATCGAAATGCGTTTAAAAGGCGAAATATTTCCCTAGGGAGTGACGAAGAGTTTTTTGTATTTTTTCGATTTTTTTATTTTTGGCAGCATTTTGAAGTGAAAAACGCAATTTTTGCTAAAAATTTCGATTAATTTGTTATTATAAACTGGAAAAAAATAGCAAAAAAAAAAAAAGCTCGACCTGATTACCTGTTGATTTATGTGTAGAAACAGTGTACAAAATTTCAACAAAATTGGTGAAGTAGATTTTGAGTTATGATGTTCACGGACTTCAAAAATGTTGTATGCGAGAAAATGGATTTAAAGTTTTTTATACTCAAAAATCCAAAACTAAGCATCAATAAAATGATATAGTTTTTTATACTTACGCGGGTAATTATAGTAAGTATTTGTTTTGTATAAGATGTGTAAGTATAAAATTAAAGTAAATTTTATACTTAACAGGTAGGCGCGTCACGCAGCTACCAGGCAGGTATAAAAATCGAGCATGAGGGCCGGTCGCTTGAAATGCTGTATCTTCATTAGTTTTGCTTGGATTTACTTGAAATTTTGACACAACACGCTCGACATATTGTACATTCAGAAAAAAAATTAAAAAAAAAAATGCAAAAATTTTTTTTAAAAACCTTACCCCCCCCTTAATTACAAGAGGCTGGGCATTCCACGGCGCAAATTAAAAGAGTCAACTTGGAACAGCTCTAGCGCCGCCATTTTTTCTTCTTTTTGCATAAAAACTTATGAGTGAATACACTATAACATGTACTATACTATGTAACTTCATTTGATACAATAAATGTATCCAGTTTCTTCAAAAAAAAATTATTAAAAATCCTGTTGTCTGGAGGACCCCCCCCCCTTAAAGTACCATCACAGTGTGATCAGCCGAAAAATTTTCAATTTTCGCGATTTTTTCGGATGGATAGGATGTGGGAATGGGGATGAATCTTTTTTACGATTAATACCACTATTAAACAATACAAAAATATTTTTTTTATTCATTTTTAGCGAATTTCGTAAACTCGAAATTCAGCTATTACAGTAGGTCTCATGACGCAATCTGAGTCCGGGACTATGGCAGAAATCTGTTTTGAGGTCCCTAGAATACGAAAATGATATTCACTAAAATTTATATATATATATATATATATATATATATATATATATATATATATATATATATATATATATATATATATATATTTATGTGTTTCCACGATAACTCTCGAACGAAACGTCTAACGCTTATGAAATTTTGTGTGCGGACTGGATTCTGAATTGGCTTGGCTAAGTTCGTTAGCCAGACACGTCGGATGCCCAGAAGTAGGTTTTCTGGCCATTTTTTATCATTCGATCCTATCATAAGGCAGTTCGATTTTTACATCGTTGAAAAGGAAAAAAAAATTATGAAGAAAATATTCTTATAATTTTCTTTCTATTTTAAGTATTTTTCGAGAAAATGTAAATTTTCACTTTTATTCTTTCTTTGTTAGTCTAATAAGTAATTTATATTTATATCTCAGTTCTTTATGAAGTATAAAAATATTTCACTTTTTTATTAAAGAATTTTGTGAGAACAAGTGAAGACTATTCACATATATGTGTTATAACACACATACATGTATAGAGTTTTGTTTCTCATTTATTGCATTATAATTAGCATGGTTCTATCTCATGTTAAAAAATGTAAATTAAACAGATTTTCTAAGCTAATGTAATGAAGAATTTTTTTTTTTTTTATTGAATTTTTAAGTAAACAAGAAATTGAAGATTATGTTATGATATAAATATTATTAAATATGAAACAAAACAAAATATGTACAATGTACATATGTATGTACGGAAAAATATTTTGAATCGATTTTGAAAATTTTTTCACTAATAATTAATAATGTTAAAAAATTAAACCATTTCAAATGGGTTTAAGGTATTTTATGTGAGGTCAAGGTTTTCGGGACCTAAAAAGGCCAGAAATTAATTAACCAATCGATTTTAAAAATTTTTTCACAGTTAGTAAGTTAAAGTATTTGAATTAATTAATTAAATGATGTCCGCAAGAAGCTTACGGACTGCCATAAGTTATATGAGATCCTTAGAACCCTTTTCTTACTGTTAGAGTACTAGACTTGTATGAGTTTCGCCAGGATTTACTGATCCCATAATTGTAAAAAATACTCTAAACGATCAATTTTAAAAATTTCTTCACTGTTACAGAGCTAAACTATTTTAGATAGATTTAGAATACATTATGTAAGGTCCGCCAGGGTCCACAGGACCCAAAAGTGTCAAAAATAAACTAACTGAACGATTTTTAAAATTTTTTCACTGTTACAGAGCTAAACTATTTTAGATAAATATCGATTACGTTATGTAAGGTCCGCCTGGGTCCATAGGACCCAAAAGTGTCAAAAATAAACTGCCTGATCGATTTTGAAAATTTTTTCACTGTTACAGAGCTAAACTCTTTTAGATAAATATAGATTCCGTTATGTAAGGTCTGCCAGGGTCCATAGGATCCAGAAGTGTCAAAAATAAACTAACTGACCGATTTTGAAAATTTTTTCACTGTTACAGAGCTAAACTATTTTAGATAAATATAAATTACGTTATGTAAGGTCCACCAAGGTCCATAGAACCCAAAAGTGTCAAAAATAAACTAACTGACCGATTTTGAAAATTTTTTCACTGTTACAGAGCTAAACTATTTTAGATAAATATAGATTACGTTATGTAAGGTCTGCCAGGGTCCATGGGATCCAAAAGTGTCAAAAATAAACTAACCGACCGATTTTGAAAATTTTTTCACTGTTACAGAGCTAAACTATTTTAGATAAATATCGATTACGTTATGTAAGGTCCGCCTGGGTCCATAGGACCCAAAAGTGTCAAAAATAAACTAACCGACCGATTTTGAAAATTTTTTCACTGTTGGGGAACTAAGCTATTTTAGATAGACATACATTACGTTATTTAGGGTCCGCCAGGGTCCATGGGACCCAAAAGTGGTAAAAATAAACTAACCGACCGATTTTGAAAATTTTTTCACTGTTACAGAGCTAAACTATTTTAGATAAATATAGATTACGTTATGTAAAGTCTGCCAGGATCCATCGGATCCAAAAGTGTCAAAAATAAACTAACCGACCGATTTTGAAAATTTTTTCACTGTTGGGGAGCTAAGCCATTTTAGATACATATAGATTACGTTATGTAAGGTCTGAAGTTATATAAGTTATAAAATTTCTATTTTATAAATAATAAAAATCCAAAATTCCTAATTTATAAATAAACAGTGACTTTAATAACATTTTCAAATTACTTAATATGTATGTATTTCATTTGTTAAAAAATTGTATTCACTTTTTTTTAAATTTTTTATTTTAAAATTACTATTCGCCTACTTGTATTTAGAATAAAAGTAATGCATTTAAAACACATTTAACAATAGCATTCAATTCCGATGTAAAAATGGAAGAAGTGGGGGGAAAAGTAATGTGGACTCCCTAAAAGGTACTAGCTGGATACTAACTGAATACACGTACAAAATTTCAGCCCTCTAGGTTTCCTTAGAGAGTCTCTAGACGTGTTAGAAAACAAGCAAAAAAATTAAAGAAATATTGGCGTAAAAATCGTGGGGGTAAGGGTTAAAAGTTGAAACCCCCAAAAAATAGTGTCTGGCTATTAGCTTAACCTGTACACAAAATTTCAGCCCTCTAGGTTTATTTGGGGAGATTTTGACCCGAACGAAACTGTTAAAAAACAAGAAAAATCATGTTCTTTTGGGTATAAAAATGGTGGCGGTAGGGTTTTAAAGTCGAGACTCCCAAAAGGCACCCCCTTGATACTAACTCAATCCGAATACAAAATTTCAGCCCTCTAGGTTTATTTGGGTGACCTGTGCGAGTGGTACAAACTTCGAAAACGTCGAAAATGCATGAAATTGTAGCTTAAAAATGAGGGGGGTGGGGGTAAAATATTAAAACCTCCAAAAAGCACAACCTAGGTACGAACTTTATCAACACACCAAATTTCAACCCTCTACGTTAATTCTGGGGGGCTGGGGGCCTGTTAGATCCAGCGAAAATCGTTTTTCCCCCCTCTACTCCCACCAAATCATCCTAGGAAGCTGAATTTGGATATGTTGTAGATAATTGACCGAAACATTATTTAAAACCAGTTTGGAAAAGTTTTATTGCTTTTCCGCCCCCCACCACCCCCTTAAAGGTCGGGTCAGAAAAAAAATTTGCCTAAAATTTGACCCCACTTTGATAGTATGAGGTGTCTCGAAAATGAGCCCCATTTACCAAATTTCATCTCTTAACTTCCATAGGGGGGGCCCTACACAAATTAAAAGGTGGCGGTAATATATATATATATATATATATATATATATATATATATATATATATATATATATATATATATATCAGACATTTTTTTTCTACATATTCGTGTTCTACGGGTCCGAAAACGGATAGCGCCCCTACTCTCGCCTCTCGCAGCTCTTATCGTATAGACTGTATAAGTCTAATTTTTCGGAGAAAATTCGACTAAAAAATATTTTTGTATTGTCAAATAGTGGTATTAATCGTAAAAAAAATTCATCCCCATTCCCCGATCCTATCCATCCGAAAAAATTGTGAAAATTGATTATTTTTCGGCAGAATCACACTGTGATGGTACCTTAAAATTTGGTTACTGTGGTTTTGAAATCAGTTAAGTTTACGAATAAGAACTTTTGTTTCATTTTTATCGTGTTTACCTATAATGAAATTAAAAAGTTTTTGAAGAACTTTAATGAAAAGTTAGCCAACTTTTGTTTTCATAGTAAAAATAAAAAAGCTAAAACTGAGATAAATTGTCAATAAAAAATGTATTGCTTGGAAATTTTACTGTAACAAGATTACTGTTTTCTTAAAACGAATCATTTTTGGAACATATTTAAATGTGTTTACTGATTGAATATAATTTGTTATTGATTTAGATTTAAAATGTAATTTTACTTCTATTTGAATAAAACTGAAATTGAAATAAATAAAATTGAACCTGTTCAAAGCACGTAAATAATTTATTCTTTTATTCATTACCGTTAATTTAATATGGTAAATTGTAGTAGCTGACACAACTTTAAAGACGTATTCTTCCATAATCAAATTACAGTACGGCACAAAAATAAAAGATTAAGTACCTACTGACATCTAATTCAAAAGACACAAAAAATAAAATTAGTAGTTTCTATAGGTCATTTAGAATTTTTTGCAAATATCTTCTTCTAAACACCGTGTTTTGGAGAGCTGCATGCACGGTATTATGGAGCTCTTAGAACGCTACATGCATATACCTATATAATACTTATGCACTTGGGGGGAAAGAAAGTGGAAAATCGGGAAAAGTCCAAAATTGAACATTTTGGTACAACTCGAAAACGCAAAGCAAACTTGACCTAATATTGCCGCTATGGAATACATGTGCAAGGGCGAACCCTACCATGGCACCCTCGACCCAGGTTGGACCTTAGGCAGATTCACCTATCTTATCCGGAGAGGCCCTTTAACAGTTGTTTATGACAATGAAGTGGCTCCAGAAGAAAAGGCTGCTTCCAAATTTTGAAAAGTAAACCCTCTTATAAATGTGTAAACCCTCACGTGTTCATTATCATTACAATAATTATTTTGTAGTTATTACACATGTTTTCCATTCATTTATTGTATTTTCTTAGCTAACTATTTCCATAAATTCTTAAGAAATTAACATTGTTTTAGATGTCAATTGAGTAAGCTTTATTTCACATGTCTACTATAGTCGACATCAAGTTTTCTTCAGTAAAAAAAATAATTTTAAACTGGTTTTTTTATTTCTTTTAATAGTAGTGAACACAAATTTTACAAAAAATCAAAAATTTGAAAAAAAAATTTTATTTGGAATGAGGAGGTTACATGAAACAAAAAAGATTCTTTGAGTTTGTTCGAATTTAGCATATTGTTACCAAAACGAACAATTAACTTTATTTGAACTCTGCTTATTGAAAAGAATGTTATAGTCTGTTTTTTACTCGGAGAAAAAATTTTATTTTTGTGAGAAAATTCCAAAGAAAAAAGTAATAGTTCTCAATAGTACGCGATGAAAGTACACCTTATACGTACTAGATGTCATAATTTTAAAAGCCACGCGGACGAAGCCGCGGGTAAATGCTAGTTTATTATATATTTATCCATGGTTTCGCCCGAGTTTTATTTGAAATTAAGACATCAAGTTGTAAACTATTTCTTTGTGCTAACAGACAAAATTCGAGCAATCATTGATGTATTTTAACGTGGATAGATAGGGTCTTTGGCTGGGATACAGATTATTGTAAGTAAATCAGGCAAATAGTTAATGTTTGTTGTTGTCTCTATGTGTACGAGTATAGCTTAGGCCTTTTTACTTGGCAGTGCGCAGAAAACGAATTTAATAGTAGGTAATAAAAGAGGGAACGAAAAAGAACAATATGTTTGTTAAAAAGGTGTCTCTTTTTAATATGATTTAAACCTATAGATATTTTCCAGATGTTATTGTCTCTTACTTGTAATGTATTTTCAAATGTATCCATTTTTATCATGCGCGAGTTACTGCCAGGTAAAAAGACCTGAGCTATACCTATTGAACTATATAAAACATATCCATGATTCAATGTTTTTCCATGCAGTAGAGAAAATTTTTACCTACCTACTTTTTTTTTTAGTAGTTGTAAATGTAACTGTTGTAATTTCGTAAATCAAATTTTTCTGCGGTAAAAAGTAGCCTATACCCTTCTACATCATCCCGAATATCTCTACGTAAAGTTTCAAATCGACTAATTAAACCGTTAAGATATGAAAATGAGACACAACATATAAACAGTCAAACTTACTTCCGTATTAAGTAGGATAGATAGTTCGGTTTTTTTCTTTTAATAGAATATTTATTCTTGTCGTTGACTGTACGTGTATGACATTATCTAATTCTGTTTCGAACGTAGCGTTGGTTGTTACATTACAATGGACTGACACAAAATAAATACGCCAACAAATCCGTAAACGTTTCAAGCAATTGATAAGATGCATTGAATAATTTTATTTTTAGCGAATTTCCAGAATGGAATTCAGCTATTACAGCCACTGTCATGACGCGACTTGAACCCGGCACTATGGCAGAAATTTGTTTTGAGATCCCTATAGAAACCGAAAATAATATTCACTAAAATTTATATATATATATATATATATATATATATATATATATATATATATATATATATATATATATATATATATTATATATATATATATATATATATATATATATATATATGTGTGTGTGTGTGTGTCCGCACGATAACTCTCGAACGAAATGTCCTAGGTTTTCGAAATTTGGTGAAAATGTTGGAAGTCCCAAACCGTTGAACAAGTTCGTTAGCCGGAAACGTCTGATGCCAGGAACATGGTTTTTGTTCTTGAAAAAAATTAGTTTTTTGTCAAAATTTCCACTTATTCAAAAATTTTTGCGAAATTTTTTTACACCATTGGAAAGAGGAGAAAAAATCACATAAAATAGGTCTACAAACTATTATTGTATGTGAACTAGTTTCCAAGAAAAACTAATTTTTATAAACGGAAATTCGCTATGTTATGCAGGATGCTGCGACATCCTTTTTTTCTTTTAAAATTGTTTCCACTGCAATACTACACCATCTTAGAACTAGAGACGCCTGTAATTGCTAAGCACCGTACAATTTGTACATACCATAATGTCTAGTAATGTCCAGAATGTAATTTCTTATACACTTTTCTTTCTACGACGTTGAATTGTAGAAATGTTTTATAGTATTATAAATCTGTATTTGAACAGTTTTAGAAAATTTCAAATTTCGTTAAACATGTTTGTTTTTGTATGTAGATATTTTGAATATTTTAATAACGCGTCGACAATTGCAGCTTAATATCAGCTCAAAGAAGTTACTCTTAGTATAATCGCAAAACTAAAGTCAAGAAATAAGGAAAATTAAAAGCAAAATTGGTCGCCTACAAAGTGGTACATATACATAAAGGTATTTAATATCTTCTGCTTCAATCGTGTATCTAAGCATTCTGATTCTGTCTAAAAAATAAAAAAGTTTTTAAAACAAAATAAAAAGAAGCTTTAAAAAGTTACAAACAAAAATTTCTGGAATTCCATATTCTAAGTTTCATCATAATTTAGAATATATATTTGGTATTCCAGGAATTTTTATTTGAAACTTTTTAAAGCTTTTTCGTTGTCGATTAAAAAAATTTTTTACTTCTCACCAAAGCGATTTCATTTTGTTATTTATAAACGACTAGTTGCACTCGCGACGTCGTTCGCGCGAAACATTGTTAAAAACTCAATGAGAAGTATATAAATGTAATAACTATACAGAACTTGCACAGAACAATAATATTTTCGTAATGCATGCACATGCTCAAAATGGTTTTTCTATTTTGCCGCGGGAATGAGACATTTTCCCGGAGCGAAAAGTATCTTAAATGTTGACCCAGGTAATAAGTTATCACAACACCAAATTTCATCAAAATCCGTCCAATAGTTTTTGCGTAATGTGTGCACATGCTCAAAATGGTTTTTCCATTTTCCCGTGGGAATGAGAAATTTTCCCGAAGTAAAAAGTATTTTAAATGTTGACCCAGATAATAAGTTATCACCACATCAAATTTCATTAAAGTCCCTCCAATAGTTTTTGCGTGATGCGTGAACAGACAGACAAAAATTTTAAAAATCGCAGTTCTGATATCTACATCGATAACTATTTACAGTACCAGTACAATTTTCAAAAAATATTCCATGTACAGAAATGGTCTCCTTATTGTTTATTAGGCATATAATGTATAGATTAACTCTTATAAATAGTTGCAATGTTTTAAACGTTGTTGAAATGTTGTTTGCATATATACTAAACATTTGATCTAAAAGATACTGGAATTATTTCAAAATTCAAATCGCTATAGATACTCTGTATGTCAGTTCAAACTTATCAAACAAGCTTTTATCGACGGTTTCGTCCGCGTAAACTAATATTCTTTGTCCTTTTCGTACTCCCTGTTAATAATATGCAAAGTTGGAAGTCAACTATTCATTTTTTAACAGTCAACTGCAGTAATTTCATTGTTTCGTTTTAAATACATCTTCCCCAACGGGAATCAGATGTTTTCCCGGGAATAAAGGTAGTCTACGCCCTTCTCCGTCCGCTAACTCTTTGAAAAATTTAAAATCAATTGGTTAAGCTAATGTGTAACTCGCTTTTGCAAAAAGGAAAAAATCTTAATGTTGCGAATCGAAGCAGAATAATAATTTTTTTTGTAAAATTTCTTCCTAACGCTCCTGTCGTTGACTAAATTTTAAGGGGGAAGTTCAAATAAAAAAGCAACTTTTTTATTTATGATTATTTTGCTTGTTGAAATTTTTTTCAAATTAGGGAGGGTTTCAAATACGAAATTTTGTTTTTGAAACATTCATTACTCTTCCCTGTGGGGGGAGGGGGCCCTTTTTCATAATTTTTTAAGGGTTTACAAGGAACATCATATCTCAAAAAGTAATGAATATTTTTTAAATATTTTTTCACTATTTTATTCCTAAAGGACCTGTCCATAAAGCTGAGTATAGGTTTCAGGTAATTTTAAAAATTAACTATAAAATTGTAATCCCAAACTTCTAAAAATTATAAAACCCAATTTTTTATTTAAAAAAAATGTTTAAAAACAGTTACAATTGTTCAAATGGAGAAAGCATACTCCACTTTATGCGCAATATGTTTATGAACAAAATAAAACAAAATTAAGTCTCTATCTTTTCTAGAACTTGGGATATGATTTCCCTTGTCGGGAAAAACACAAGTTTCGGGAAACGGTAAAAAACAAAAATAATAACAAAAGAAGCGGTTTACTCACTGTTTATTAAAACGTCTATAAAGGCATACACATAAAAGAACATTATCTCAGTGCTTACTATAACTCGTGTACACACCAAAACTAAATATTACTGATCAAATCGCGTGAGGGGGCGACCGTTATCTACAAAGGACTGTGCAACGGCTCACAAATAAATATTTTTCTACTTGAAAAAAAATTTTTGGCCATGTTTTATATATCATCGTGTTTGTAAAGAATCACAGATCAAAATAAAGACAAAAAACGAGATTCGAAAAAAATTAGTTTATCAGTCGTTTCTGGCGTGAACTCCTCCCTTAAGTATTTTATCATACGATCCTTGAAACGTTCAATTTTCAAGATTTTGATTATCACAATGAATTGACAAAAGACCTGTTTGATAAAAATTTCTTTATTCTATGTTAAAACTACTTCTTCATAAAAAAGAAAAGAAGTATACATACGCCTTACGTCTAAGAGTACCATTAAAAAAAATTTGATAATCAATTTTATACGGATACTTAAAATTCCATAAGCGTAACCAATCGAACCAACGCAACACAGCAAAATTGATAAGATCTTTACTAATGATTGAAAATATATAATATCCGATACATTTACATACATACATACCTTTATACACTGTAGTTCAATAAACTCTTCTAAGTAAATAAAATTTAATATTTAGACATTTTTATTAAAAATAACATATAATGAATATGATTTGTCGAATCAAAACTATTTCTTTGCTGTAATAGGAAAATTTTGATCACGCAATTTTGATCTGATGTAAACTATAAATCATATTAAACACTATATTGTCATGTAAATTATAATATTTTCAACTAATCGTACTATTACGTAATCTATTCTATATATTTATTAAAATTTCACAAATAAATCTCTGTGAAATCGTTTTAAAATGTAAGAAATTTATCATGGAGTTGATTTAATCATTATAAACTGTCAAATTCGTAACTTAGGTGACAATCTTAATATTTTCTAGTTATTGGTATAGATTTTTACAATGATGTTTTTTTTTTTCTTTTTTCATTTTTGGCACCACTGAAAGATGTAAAAGCCCCCGAACATAGAATTTCAAGAAATTCTAGTACCTTGATGGCAGAAAATTAGTCAAACTTCATCAACAAATTCCAATCAAATCTTTTGGACAACATTCAATCAAATACATTTAACAGCACTTACGTTAAAAAATTCTAATTTTTAGTGATCAGTCTTTATGTTTTTTTTTTTAATGAAGATTACAGAAATTAGTTCATTTACTGAAAATTTTAATATGGTCTCAAAATTACACGACTGGACACATCAACATGAGTGCTCGGACGAACTGCCCGGATGATTATAAGGGATAATTCCTGAATTTTATGCGTGTTTTTGCCAATTTCTCAATTTGATCATAATTTTATAACTATCTGAGTAGTTCGTCCGAGCGCTCGTGCCAGTGTGCCCCCGGCCCTTTAATGTATAAAAAAAAATAATTATGTAAGTTAATGTTTTGTATTTGATCAATAGCTTAATTTGTTGAGTCAGAATTTGTATTTACGTTTCTTCCTCTCATTGTTTCAGGAAATCAAAATAAATAATCTTTGTCATTCATATTTACGAAATATTGTGGTAAGAAAGAAAAAAAACAGTATTAATATAATTCTTTTAATATATCACTATAATATATCACTATTAATTTGTTATAGTTACTATCAAAAGTATAATAAAATGCAATAAATTCACTTGAAGAGCTTATAGTGTAGGTCTTAATCCACAGTAAGTTATAGAGATTTTGGAGTTTGGGATGGTTGTTTGGAGATGTTTGGGAGGTACAATCGGAGCTAAGAATGCATAAAATTAGAAATTCGTGAATAATTGCATTGTATAACAAACTATGAGGTAAATAAATAGTTATCTAACCAACGGTACTACAATTGCTTGTACAATACATAAAACTATAGCTCTCAGCTGACTACAAGAGCTGAGTACATTCTGAGGATTTTTGAGAGGAATTTCAAAAAAGTATGAGACAATTGAAAATTTAGCAGAATGTTCCTCAATAAATATTGAGGCCCCTGTGAAAATTTTGAACCGATTCACTAAACCGTTAAAAAGTTATTTAATCTCTTCTGTAAAATTACAGTTTTTTTTTTCAATAACTTTTTAACGGCTTAGTGAATCAGTTTGAAATTTTCACAGGGGCCTCAGTATTTAATGAGCAACATTTGACTAAATTTTCAATCGTCTTATACTTTTTTGAAATTCCTCCAAAAATCCTCAGAATGTACTCTTAGCTCTTGTAGCCAGCTGAGAGCTATAGTTTTATGTATTGTACAATCAGTTGTAGTGATAGCTATTATTTAACAAAGATAACTATTAATTTACCTCATAGTTTGTTATACAACGCAATTATTCACGAATTTCTAATTTTATATAATTTTGTCTCCGATTGTACCTCCCAAACATCCTTAAGAATAACTTTTGAAAGAATTAGGCGATTAATCTATATTCTACATAATAATGATTTCTCACTTATATTAACTAACTTCAAAAAATTAAAGTAAAAAGAATGTTTTTTAAGAAAAAGCTTTTATTTAAAATGGGCTAAAAAACAATAATAACTTTTGAGTGAAGTCTGAAGCAATATGCAACATAATTTATAAAAGCTTGAGGCGTTATCATTAATTATTTCTGTTTTGGATATAAGTGTAGCTATTTTACTTTTCAGTAGTTACCAAACTTAATTAAACGCCTCAAGCTTTTATAAATTATGTTGCATATTGCTTCAAACTTCAATCAAAAGTTATTTTTTTTAGCCCATTTTAAATGAAAGCTTTTTCTTAAAAAATTTTTTTACTTTAATTTAATTTTTACTTTTTAGTCGAATTACAATTAATTTAAAAAAAAAAATTAAAGAAGTAATTTTTTTACCCATATTTTAATCGGTTAATTTATCCTAATCGCACATAACTATGGAAACAAAAAACTGCAATGTAAAATCAATGGACAATATTTGACAATTCGAAATGTCAAAAAGTTGTACAGGACTAAAAATCAACAATCTTAGTTTGGGGCGATTTAGGGCAAAATTAATTATACAATATTGCATTGTCATCAAGGTTATACACGTACGCAAAATTTGAAACCTATAGCTTAATTAGAACCTACCTAAATTTTGATTCCAAGATTTGATCTAAACCAACATACTAACATAGCAAGTTAAATAAAAGCTTTTAATAATAAAATTCGTCAAGTGCGTGTTTTTTGACACGCACTAAGTTAGGCCTTCTCAGAGGACTTGACGAATTTTTTTCATTATTTTAAAATATTTTGTTACCTTAAATCATAGATACCAGCGAAACACAATTCGATATCGATAATGGAAAGGCTGGGAAACTTTTAAAATTTGAAAAAATTCAATTTTTTCAAATTTTTTTTTATCATTTTGTGTGTCTGCGTTTGTATGAACTTTTGAGTGCATATTTCGATAAAATAGACCAAAATAAACAATAGACCAAAAGGTCGAGGCAAGAGTAGGTGGTGAGGTTAGTTAAAGTTAGGTTAGTTTAGTTAGTTTTGACAATATACTTCGACTTTTATATAAAAACTAGATGGTGAAATTAGTTAAGGTTAGGTTAGTTTAGGTAGTTTTGACAATATACTTCGACTTTGACATACATGCATACAAAATAACATAGTAACGATATCGAGTAACGACATCAGTAACGATATCGAGTTGTAGTATTTTTTTAATTAATCTGCCGTAGCAATGAACATTAAAAGAAAAAATCATTAAAATCGGATCATTAGTTTTTCTTTTAGAGCTAAGAATAGGTGGAGCCGTGCTTCTACATATACTTCGACTTTATTATAAAAACTAGGTGGTGAGGTTAGTTAAAGTTAGGTAAGTTTAGTTAGTTTTGACAATATACTTCGACTTTGATATAAAAACTAGATGGTGAGATTAGTTAAGGTTAGGTTAGTTTAGGTAGTTTTGACAATATACTTCGACTTTGACATACATGCATACAAAATAAAAAAAGAAATCTTAAAAAATAGATTTTTTTTAAATTTAACAACAGTTTCCCAGCATTTTCAATAACAATATCGAGTTGTAGTATTTTTTTAACTAATCCGCCATAGCAATGAACATTTAAAAAAATCATTAAAATCGGAATATTAGTTTTTCTTTTGGAGCCAAAAATTGGTACATAATTACCAAATGCAATATTAAATATGAAAAATTTATTCATAACTACGTCATTGATTATAGTATATATTAATATACTTCCAAAGACCTATCGATGAATAAAAGAATTCAGGGATTCCCACGTACCTGCTGGGCTGGAATACAAAAACCTATTGGCGCAACAAACGCTCAAAATTCTATATCTTAGTTAGTTTTACTCCGATTTGTTTCAAATTTTGACACAACAATCTTAAAATGTTGTCCAATCATATGAAAGTATAAAAAAGAGAAAAAAAATTAAATTCATTACCATCCCCTTAAGGTTAAAGCAAATTTTTCCGGTGGAGTAGGCATGTCGATTCATTAAAAAAAAATCGATTTCCGATTCGATTGGAATCGAGTGGGCTGGAATCGGTTCTCGATTAAATCGATGATTAAAAGATCAATATTTAATTATTCGATTCGGTAGTCGATTATTTTGAAATATGCTTAATAAAAACAGAAAACATTATTGATAACGAATTAGTAGAGGTAGAAGTATTTTTTATATCAATAAATTAAACTTATTCAAGAAATCAGGAAATGAAACTATAAGTTAATTATATGCGTTTATTGAATCAAATTAATAAAAAAATTACATTTCCCAATATTTCATGTCAATTAACTTTAAAAATATTAATTTATCTAATCGCTCAGGATTTAGGCGACCCCTTTCGTCGGACGCAATATTTGGTGGAACGGAAAAGTCTTTCGCAAGGAACGGATGTTTCGACTATACAAACCATAAGAATTTCTTGTTGTCAAAACTACGAAATTCTAAAAATGCATATTTTTACAAAAAGCCCCAAAGCAGAACATTTTCAACCTTTCTGCGACGGCATGTGTAAAACCCAAAAACTTTCTGTAAGTTTACTGTAAATCGAACGTTAACTTCGACATTTAATATATTATTAAATACAATACAATTACTGTTTAATATTAAATTTAGTGCAAATCTGGCATTAAATTATAATAGGGAATATGCATGTTTTTTTAGAATATTATGAAACATTTTTTAGAATATTCTATACATGTCACAAATTCTTAGGACAGTTCTTTTTGTTTGATTAATTTTAGTTTTCATAACGAAATTAATGTAAATTATCTACCTTAAATAAAAATTCCGCCAAAACGGTACATTTGAGCAACGAGCGATCCTATTGGTTGTGACGTGTAATGTAAAGTTTCACCAAATATGCCAGATATATATACTGAATGAAATATGCACTGAAGGTATAACATAGAGTACCATAAATAATAGGATACACTTTATAAACTTTGTCACTGATAGGAAAACATATCAAATAGAATAAAAATTAATTTTTGAATATTTAAAAATATTTTGTAACTTGTCACAATCAATACTTATTATTTTTTTAAAAAAAATTGATTTAGGTAACTAGGAAAATATTAAATATTGGCCATTAACGGATATTTTCATTTGTTACAATTTTTGTAGTACCAAACTACAATTCTATAAAACTTATTATTTGATAAATTAAGGATACATTTAAATGGATATGGAAAAATTAATAATTCTCGTATTTGAAACCAAAGAGAAAAAGAGTACTATAACAGAGAAATTTGTAAAAAAACTTTGCTTAGAGGTTGCGGAAGCATTAAATGTTCCTTCATTCCAAAATCAAATGCACGTCAAAGCTTAATTTAATCTCCATTTTCACAAAAATTGAATAATTGATTTATACCAGTATTTGATTTGTAAACAATGAAGAAGTTTATGTACGTGTTTCAAACATAAATACGCTGTCAATGGGGTGGGCACACCCCATTGAGTCGTAAAAGACTCTAAAATAGTATTCTACTTTAAAATAGTCTTCTAAAATAGTATTATATACCCTGAAATTATATTTTCGCCTTGAAGTTTATAAAAAACTGTTGTAACTCAAAAGACTTAAAGGCTAAATTATAAAATAATAGCAAAAATATTTTAGAAACTAACCCCCAAAATACCCTAATTTGAGCGAGATAGGACTAGCAGTAAATAAGATATTGACATTTAATGGGATTTCATGGTAGCGGCGTAGCTACCGTTACTCCGATTTCGATTAAATTCATAGGGGGCCATATAGGAACCAAACTACATAATTTCTGAAAATTTCATAAAAAAGAATTGAGTGGTTCAGAAGTTATGCCACTTGGTGCAATTTTGGAATTACATGGTAGCGGAATTGCTACCGTTACTCCGATTTTGATTAAATTCATAGGGGACCATCGCGGAGCCAAACTGCATAATTTCTGAAAATTTCATTAAAAACAATCGAATAGTTCGGAAGTTATGCCACTTGGTGCAAAATTGGAGATACACAGACGGACAGACAGACACCAAACCAAAATTGTTCAGGAAGCTCTAAAACGTAAAATGTGCGTAAAAAATTTAATTTTGGAGAGAAACAATTTTTTATTTTTCAAAAGTGATCACAATGCTTCCGCTACTAAAAGGACGTTTTTACGTTCTAGTTATTTTTACTATACTATAAATATAAACCGCTTGTTTCTCGATATTAATTCGTCTATATCCAATACGGCGCAGCCTGCTAGCAGCCGCCAGCGCTCGCGGAGTCTTAAGTCACTTGTCTTCGATTTAAAGAAGGATATTTTCACGTTCTAGTTATTTTTACTATACTATAAATAAAGTTTTTTCCTTCCCTTTTACGGTCAAATTCACAACAAACTACATTCTGCAAACTACATTCTAGTTGGTTTTATGATAGCTAATCTAAGATTAGTAATCTTTCTGCAGGAGCCCGTTCTCCTTCTGCGACAATGTCGCCGTGTTGCGCGTAGTTCTGCTATGGGGACAAAAAGTAAATTTAGTTTTCATTATAGTTAAAATTTTTTAACTAATTATTATTTTTCTACTTACATAATATAACTTCTTGCAATTTTTATAAACTTTTTCAGCTACAGGTAGCTTATATATAAACTTTTTCAGAATAGTAGTGCGTGGGTAGGTAGTACTTAGTAGATTTATTGTTAGTAGACTCACAGAACATTTTAAGTAGACTAGTCAAAGTGTGGAACGCTCTTCTTTATAAAATCACGAATTGGTTTATGTTTTCTTAATAATTTACAACGATTATAAAAGTAACATAACCATGTTTGACAAATCGACTGCAAATTCACCGAAACCAAAAAAAAAAAATAATCAACAATTTTTGAACTGAATGTATCTAATTCTTTATCTACTTACCATGTTATTATCAATTATCATGATCATCATATTCTGAACATTTAAATTCTGTTCATATAAAAGTTTTTTTTAGGTTAATTTATTCAAAACAATAATATTGACTGACACTTGGTGTACCTGTATAACAAAAACCAGGTGTCAATTTGAAAACAAGCCATACCTATTTTTTAACTTACAAACTACTTTTTTTTTTTAAATTTGCTAATATTGAGTTAAGTACATTAATTATTTTACTTACATCATCAGTTATCAAATTTTTTCGTTCGTTTACTCGATTTATCAAAAATTATGAACTTTGCTCAAAAGTAAAGTACTTTTATAAATAATAAACAAATATTTTACTTCGCAAAATACCACTTTTATTTTGAAGCTGTGACAATATTGTTTCGAATATTCGGTTTGAAAATGAACTGACGGTTCGAAACAATATTGTCACAGTTTCAAAATAAAAGTGGTATTTTGCGAAGTAAAATATTTGTTTATTATTTACAAATATGGAATACCGTAAAGTAACGCTCAAATCTATTAATATTATAAAGTACTTTTATTTTTATTAATACCAAAAATTGTTATAAACAAAGTTGATCAGAATTTAAAACTATACTCGAATATGGAATTATATCGAATTACAAGAAAAATCACGTTTTGTTGCTTTTTACAATTTTAAGTTTTAATTTTGGAAATTTGTCTCCTTTGTTTATTAACACCATGATGGTTATAACCTTTCCTAACAAAACGCCCAACTAGTACACTATTTTGACAGTACACTATTATTACACTTATATACTTCTCATTGATTTTATAACAATGCGTTGCGCGAACGATGTCGCAGGTACATCTAGTTCAATATAATTACGTATCTAAATATATAGCTTTCTAATTCTGATCATAACAATTTTTGATATTGTCAAAATACATATTATATACATATTGAGCAAAATACATATTTCTGACAAACATTATAAACAAACAACTGAAAAAATTTATACTGATGATTGCAATTTACATTTTAGATCTTAAACCATGCAGAACTTTTTAGGAAGAACTACTTTTTTCTTGGAGTTAATAAGAAAAGTTTTCTATATGATACCAACATAAAAAGACACAGTGTATATTTTTAAATTTAGTTCACAAATATGAATAATAGGTGGCAGTATATATTACCAGTCAGAAAAAAAGTTCCAGTAGTTTGTAAAAGTGACACAAGATAAAAAAGGTAAAATATATACATGTTTGTATAAAAATAAAAAAGAAGAAAAATGTACATTCCTTTTGGTGATATCGTTGATAGATCGTCGATAGAGTTAATATACAACAAAAAGACTAAAGTAGAGCACAATATAATTGATGCCAAAAAAAAATTAGCTTTCTTTTATGAAAACGTAAAATTGCTGTAGTCATTTTTTCTTTATGTATTCGTCACATATAATGGTGAAAGTGTTAATTTATGATTTTTGGCTGGTTTTTATTTATTATTTTTTTTTTTTTTTAAGGACAGTGACACCCCTCTAGTATATGCATGTGCAACTCATTAATTATTTTTTTAAATTTTATTATTATTATTACCGATTCCCCCTCTTTTTCAATTTTTTAGACCAAAATTATAAGGCTCTTCTTCGAAGGCCTAAAAAGGGAGAAGGTTCTTGTGTAAGTGCATTTTTTTCTACTTTTTTGGGTATGTTTCTTACTAAGTATCCACAAATTAAAATGCCTTTAAAAAAAATGCCTTTTATAATATTGAGCGACAATTTTGGATGTACAATTGCAAAAAAAGATACTACACAGAGAAAAAATTCCAGTAAAAATTACTGAGCTGCCTCCGGTAAACGAGTCTTAAGTGACCAGTCCGTAGGAAATTATTAAGCAAAAATATAAAAAATGCGTTTCAAACATTATTTTTTACGATTCATTTGAAAATTTTTCCTGTACACCTTAAGAATTTTTCCTATACAGCTGCGTAAAATTCGATGGGCTAGTAAAATTTCAAGTGGACACCGGGAAAATTTACTTAATTTTTTGTAAAATTATACTGGACATAGAATAATTTTTACTGAGTCGCTGTGTATTTCATTTGTGCTGTGTATTTCACATGTCTCACACATCACTGCATACCAAGCACGCAACCACCCAGAGCACCCAAACACGACTTACAGACGCAGCAACCGTTGGTTCGATCAGTTGCTCAATAGCCAATATAGTGACTGGATGTTTATAAAGTGTTTTTTTCTTTTTTTTTTTTATAATAAATTATTATTTATTGGACTTTCCATTTAAAACAAAAAATTGTTGTGTTTCATGAATTTTTGTTTAGTTTTTATTTTAATTCTTGCATGTTTTTATATGTATTGATATGTTAATTGAAACATGTTTTTATACAAATTATTGTAATGTGCTTATTGTTAAGAATTTTATATATTTTTTTCCACAAATAATAAAAAACCACAAAAAATTTTTTCTATATTAATAATTTGATTTTAATGCTTACCCTTCTATCAATATCCTTTTAAACTATTTTAATTCAATTATTTATCAATAAATAAAAAAAAAACCTTATTTATAAATAATACGGTAATTTTTACTGAGCTATAGGGTAATTTAAAATTTTTACTATAAATTATCGTACTTTTTGCTTAGCCTGTCACTTATGTCCGCATTACCAGAGAGCTCAGTAATTTTTTACCAGAAATTTCAGTAAAAATTACTGTATTTTTTTCTCAGTGTATACACCGGAAAAGATGACCGAATTACCTTGATTTGTTTTATAAAAATTAATATCTGGAGTGAGGTTACTTATATAAATATGGAAATTCTAACTAGAGAAAAATACTGTACCAATATCTTATGTTAATATAATTAAGAATAATAGTTTTTAATCACATTGTATATACATATATCGATAGAATAATAAAGTTAAGTACCAAATGATAAACCTGACCTAAGAACAAACAGTGCCTACTATGGCCAATTAAGTTAAACGACAAACACCGTTAGTTATCACTTACACACTCAAGTGCGATTTGTCTTTGATATTGTTTGATTGCCCCTGTGACGTACCGATTTCGTTGTAGGTAAAGTTTGAAAATACAGTTTTTTATTTTTATTTTATTTTAATGATACCATACGTTGATTAGTTCAAATTTGTCTTTGATTCGGTGAACAAGTTCAAATTAAGTGTTAAGTTAAAATATTATCTGATTGATTCGATGACAACGGTTATTTGTACAGGTAAGTCCAATACGAATTAATTAATCGATATAAAAAACTTTAGAAACCGGCCAATCTTCTCCGGCGATTTGGTTTGGCCGGTCATGGATGTATGACAAAGAACAAGTATCGATACGGGCGATTTCTGGCTCGTTGTTCAAACAATTAGTTTGTGTCTTCTACAGATTTAGTACATTTTCAATTATAATTTAACTCATGTGTATCAAGTCCCATAAAAATATTGTAGTTTTCTCACTTTTACCATGGAAAAAAAGTTAGGACAAATTTTTACAGCGAAAAAAATGGTACAAAACATTTCACTGGTCATTTCACTGTAGGTAAACACGATAAAAACGAAACAAAAATTCCTATTGGTAAATTTAACTGGTTTCAGAATCATAGAAACAATGTATTAAATAATTATATGAATTATATTAAATTATTTTAGTCGTTAAAATGTCTTACCGTATTACACTTGAGTTTTATATTTTTTCTGAATAGATTTGTGTTTTCTCCAACTTAAATTTCTTGCTTAAAAGTAATTTAACTCGCAGAACTGTCAACCCAAAAACGCTTTAGCTTCGCTGTCGCGTTTTTGTTAGTTGACGATAGTTCTTCTTGCTAAATTGCTAGGCAACAAATTTTCGTTAGACAAACGCAAATTTACTCGAAAAAATACAAACCTCTCGTGTAATAGTAAGTAATAATTTCATATTTTCCGCCAATGAAAGTGACTTTAACGTAATTGCTCTGAGATAGTCAGGTACAAAAGTATACCTCGGCAAAAAAATTTTCTTTTATCAAAAATTAAATAATGTATTAACATTTTTCAGTTATTATATTTGTATACCGCTTGTTTTTTTGAATTTCCGCGCGTTTATGTTGTAGCAATTTAAAAGAATTATTGAAAAAACGTAAAAACGTTGTAAAATGATGTTTTTGAATTATATTTCAAAAACGGCGTGGTGAATCATTTTTGTTTCTTATTAAATATGGTTTGTAACTTGGTATTTGATAACATACTAAATATTTATCAAATTCCTTTGACACGTTTTCATTTTAATCAAAAAAAATAGAGTTTTCCCATTAGAGCCCATGTTAAAATTACAAAACTTTGAAATCGCTTTTCTCAAAATTGGGATGGTTAATTTTTTTTTGGTAAGAGCTTGCATTATTGGTATTGGATTAAATAACTATCTGGGCCCTATTTCATAAAAGTACAAGTTACAGTTTTACAATTTTACAATTACAGGTGCTTGTAATGCTCTACTAACAATTATAGGTGTTGCATAAATAATTCATACAATTAAATAATTTTTTTACAATTGTAAATGATATCCATAGAAACTTATCAATAAAATTAATACTTTTTTTCGGCAGCTATATATATTTTAAATTTCATAACTATGTTGAAGACGATTACATCGATGTTAACAAGATGAATTTTATCCGTGGAGGTTCGGAGTACGGGCTTTGATTGAACGAAGATAGTTGGAGTCGACATTTTTTAAACTTATAGATGTATACGGTGTTCTCAATTTCTCTGAACCGTTCCGTTTGGTTACCGAAGAGATGGACCAAATCCTTCCCTAAGAGGCGAACGGCAATTTTTCTATCTCTTCTGTACCCACGCAAAAGATTATTTATTAATTTGACCATATATCTTATTTGCTTTGTTGTACCCAGCTTAAGCTTTGGCTATAGATTGTTCAATTATATTAAAGAAGTAACTCACCACAATGATTATAAATTGAATATGGACAATTTTAAATTGTAGCTAAGTTGCAATTTATTTGGTAAGTTTGCCATCATATTGTTAATTCTGTTTAGAATGGTATATCTATACCGACGTACATAATAAACCATATCGTTGCAACAATCGCTACAAAACCAGTTTGCATATTCCTGCTAAATGCGGTATCTATACTCATTTTTGCAAAAAATTAGAATAAGTACCCCCATTATATGAATATGGAAAAAGCAAACGATGAATATAGTATATGAAAAAAAAAATTAAGCGTGGAATAGAAATATTTTAAAAATATTTAGAAAATACAGAAATATTTGATATAGTTTTCAAGAAACTTAACGAATGCTCAGAGAACAGTCAAGAACTAAAACTTGTTCAAAAATTACAGAACTTAAAACGTACGTAAAATTGTAATAACAATTTTACAAGTTATGTAAGATTTTAACCTGTACTTTGTAAAGCATCTACTGAATTGCCTGTAAAATGGTCAAAAATATATCTGTAAAATTGTAGAATTGATCGGTACTTACACATTTGTAATAATTTTTTATACAACACCTGTAACTTAAATATTTACATACTTGTAAAAATAATACCTATAAATTGTAAATTGTACTTTTAAGAAATAGGGCCCCGGAGAAGTTTCGTTAAAATCCTTTAAAAAAATCGTTTTATCGACCAACTACCTTAAACTAATTATTCAGAACACGTAGCTCAATTTGGTGCAATTCGTCCGAAGCCACTAAAATTGGTGGAAAACTTGAAAAAATCGTTAACCTAACCTAACCTTGAATACTATTATATTGTAAGTATTTTAAACTTAAAAACTTTATTCACTTTAAAATTTAAAGTTAATAAAAATTCACTTAATGATACAAATATTTTTCCTTGAACCATGGGCTAAAAATCGCCCTTATCGAGCCCTTGTGTGTTAATAAAAATATCGAAAAACCTGAAAATATTATACTAGAGATAGTGACTTTTTTGGACGTCCAACCAAAATTGACTATTAAAGGATTAATTGTTGTTGAGTGTAATATGACATACAAATACGTGATAAACAAGGTTTATCTGTATTTATTCTTAACATTATATGAAAAACGTGATATTTTAATTTAAATTCTATTTTTTAAAATTCTTATCAATCAAGCAATAAAGAGTTAATTAAGAAATAAATTAGTACTATGTACGTATAATTAAATCAAGACATGAACAATTTATTTACAAATGGCTAAGATTTTGTTTGATAAGAATATAGTAATAATAATAATTCATTTTAAAATTCCATATTTACGGCACCAGTATTTATGCATTAAAATAGTTTACCGTTTTTAACATAATAATAATTCATTATAAAATTTTAAAAAGCGTTTGTTAATTTCTTATTTATGAAATTTGCATTCAATGACCTAACTGGCAAATTTCAGTTGATGTAATGTATTTAAGTTTTAAACGATTTGATTCCTAATTGTCTAATTAAACTGAAATTTTGACGTGATTAACATACTAATTTTAAGGATATAACTACCGTCAAACGGGACTATTTGAAAACGGTAGGACTATTTGGAACAAAAAAAGAAAAAGATTTAAGCTCTTATATCTATTTGATTTCTGAATGATTCATAACGTTAATGCGTCTTTAATAGGGGATGTTCTTTAAGAGTTAAATCTTTTTTAAAACTCTTCTTTAAGAGTTATTTTTTTTTTTTGTTCCAAATAGCCACACCGTTTTCAAATAGCTCCGTTTAACGGTATTTGTTTAGTCACATAAAGAGACACTATAACTTTTTCAATGATATGATATTCAACAAATATTCAAAATCTTCCCACAATAATCGAGAAGTAGCACCTTGATGAGGAATTCGGATTGCTTGAGATGGAAAAAGAGCAATAATGTTACTTTTGTTACTTTTTTTTTGACGTATTCTAGATATTTTATCCAAAAGTGTGGAGTACTTTTGAGCGAAATCGAAAGAAAGTTTTAAATACCGGTATTGGTGAGTTGTAAACAAAATAATGATAAAATAACATTTTTCTATATTTTATTTTATTCTAATTGTTTACGTTAATCTCAGAGAATCATCTGCAAATTGGGTGAAGCTTCTGTTTATATATGTAATAAGAATAACTATTTGACAATTTTTTTTTTTATCAACATTGTACGTAAGAGTATTTTTAATTTCAAATGTTATCGCATGCCTGTGAAACATTATTAATGTATAGCGAACTTTTGTTCGTATTTATACATACACTAATATTCATATGTTCACTTAATGTCCCAGCTTTAGCTGATACTTGAACACTCGATTTACTTTGGCATGTATGACCAATTCATTATGTTAATTAAAATTCATATAGTGTTTGAAAAATTATCAAACTGGATCGGTTGGTCCCATTGGTCTGTCTGTCAGTCTGTTCACGCATCACGCAAAAACTACTAGACGGATTTTAATGGAATTTGGTGTGATGATAACTTATTATACCTGGGTCAACATTTAAGATACTTTTTATTCCGGGAAAATGTCTCATTCCCACGGGAAAATGGAAAAACAATTTTGAGGATGTGCACACATTACGTAAAAACCACTAGACGGATTTTTATAAATTTTGGTGTGACGATAACTTATTACCTGGGTCAATAGCTAAGATACTTTTTACTCCGGGAAAATGTCTTCTTCCCTTTTGAGCATGTGCATGCATTACGCAAAAATTATTGTTCTATGCAAGTTCTGTATAATTATTACGGTAATTATGCAGAAGCACGGCTCCCACCTATTTTTGGCTCTGAAAGGAAAACTAATGATCCGATTTTAATGATTTTTTTTTAAAATGTTCGTTGCCACGGCGGATTAGTTAAAAAAATACTACAAATCGATACCGATAATGGAAATGCTGGGAAACTGTCGTTAAATTTGAAAAAATTCAATTTTTTCAAATTTTCTTTTGTCATTTAGTGTGTGTGCGTTTATATGTGTGTCTGAGTGCATAGTCTAGTAAAACTGACCAAAATAAAAACATTTCAAGAATAAAAAAAATCAATATCTCGTTGCATTTTCGAAATATTAAGCGTGGAAGTTAGAAAAATTGACTTAATTTCGTAAACAACGATTATCTCAACGCCATGATTTGAGTGCATATTCTGGTAAAATTGATCAAAATAAATAAGAGTAGATGATATAAAAACTAGGTGGTAAAGTTAGTTAAGGTTAGGTTAGTTTAGTTAGTTTTGACAATATATTTCGACTTTGGTATAAAAACTAGGTGGTGAGGTTAGTTAAGGTTAGGTTAGTTTAGTTAGTTTTTACAAAATATTTCGACTTTGATATAAAAACTAGGTGGTGAGGTTAGTTAAAATTGAATTTTTTCAAATTTAACGACAGTTTCCCAGCATTTCCATTATCGGTATCGATTTGTAGTATTTTTTTTTAACTAATCCGCCGTGGCAAAGAACATTTAAAAAAAAATCATTAAAATCGGATCATTAGTTTTCCTTTCAGAGCCAAAAATAGGTGCAGCCGTGCTTCTGCATAATTACCGTTATTACACTTATATACTTCTCATTGATTTTATAACAATGCGTCGCGCGAACGACGTCGCGGGTACAGCTAGTATGAAATATAAGTGAATCCAAAGACAATTTAAAGAGCAGAGAATTTCGGCGCACATTTTGACATTGAT
Organism: Brachynemurus nebulosus; assembly: GCA_035578155.1. Classification (NCBI taxonomy): domain Eukaryota; kingdom Metazoa; phylum Arthropoda; class Insecta; order Neuroptera; family Myrmeleontidae; genus Brachynemurus; species Brachynemurus nebulosus. The sequence goes on from JAPWDM010000023.1 coordinate 3,893,741, forward strand.
TTTCTCTGTTCTCATATAGTAAATAATTGTTCACCAGAATATTCTGAACAAAAAGTGTACAAAATTAAAAAATGTTCCGAAGAAAACTATTTCCTCGATAGAACTACTTCAAAAAAAAAATGCTACACATGTTCAACTTAAACATTATGATATAATAAATCATTTTGTCATGCTTTAAATGCCATACTGAAGTAACATTTCATAATTTCTAATCCAATTAAGTACTCACTATACTCACAATTTAACATACAAGCATCTAAAATCCTTTGAATGTTAAATACTGCATTACCTAAATGCTCTTCTTAAGTACCTTTTCGTGTTATCAATGAATTATTACTTTATTAGAGTTTCGATGCACATAAACAGTTATTTTAATTAACTGATTAATGCATATTAATATATAATTAATTGTCAGTTTATAAATTGCATCATAGTAATTTTAGAGATTACTAATGATGCATTCAGTAATAAATTGTATTTACATATTTTATTCATAATCGTAGGCAACATAATATGTGATTAAATTCACGGGATCGAAATAATTTACAGTAGAGTCCCTATAATAAATAGAGTGGTGACATGTGTGCTAAACGCTGATTGGTTCCGGCATTTTCTGTCCACAGTTTGCGTTGGAAATACATTGGAAATAAATTCAATATTAACAAAAATCATTTAGATTAACCTAGAAGGAATAATTAAATTAAAAAATTTTAATTGTTCATTAATTCAGAACTTATCAACAATAATTATGTACTTAAAAATATTCTTTATTACTCATGCGGGAGAAGTACTAACTTGGAGCACACATTTTTGTACGCAAAATAGCTGTTTGTCCACTGTACTTTTCCCACACACTTTTTTGCGTGCGTAAAGTATACTTTCCACACGCAAATTGACAATAAAACACGCAAAATTTAATCAAAACATGCAAAGCCGTCTCTTGATTTTTCATTTAATAAATATTTCCTAATTATTTCTATAGAAACCACCAACAAAATAATTTAAAAAAAAAAAAAAATATTAAATTAAAAATAAATTAAAGTAAAAAAAATGTTTTTTAAGAAAAAGCTTTTATTTAAAAATGAGCTAAAAAAAATAAAATAACTTTTGAGTGAAGTTTGAAGCAATATGCAACATAATTTATAAAAGCTTGAGGCGTTATCATTAATTATTTCTGTTTTGGATATAAGTGTAGCTATTTTACTTTTCAGTACTTACCAAACTTAATTAAACGCCTCAAGCTTTTATAAATTATGTTGCATATTGCTTCAAACTTCACTCAAAAGTTATTTTATTTTTTTTAGCTCATTTTTAAATAAAAGCTTTTTCTTAAAAAACATTTTTTTTACTTTAATTTATTTTCTACTTTTTAGTCTGATCACAATTAATTTAAGAAAAGAATTAAAGAAGTAATTTTTTTACACTGAGCAATGAATCGAACATATTAACATATGTTTCCTAGAGATACCACAGGCATTAAATTTTGAAGCATGACTCCATTTTAGTAAGCCCAACTTGTAACCACGGAGACTTGTTTATAAATATTAGATAAACCATTAAATTAATGGTTTAACCACCATTAAAGTAATCCCATCAGTCAATTTTTTTTGCTCACATCAGTCAACTTTTTTGCTTCAATTTCTTAATGTATTTGTAATACACAGCATTCTCTCTAGTCGATTCTCTCCTCAATGTTTTTTTACCTATATTTTAATCGGCTAATTTACTCTGATCAGACATAACTATGGAAACAAAAAATTTCAATGTAAAATCAATGGACAATATTTGACAATTCAAAATGTCAAAAAGTTTCACAGGACTAAAAATCAACAATTTTGGTTTTGAGGCGATTTAGGACAAAACTAATTATACAATATTGCATTGTCATCAAGGTTAGACAGGTATGCAAAATTTGAAACCTCTAGCTCAATTAGAACCTGCCTAAATTTTGATTCCAAGATTTGATCTAAACCAACATACTAACATACCAAGTTAAATAAAAGCTTTTAAAAAAAGACAAACACTCAAAAATATTATTTTAAAAAGCATTAAAAAATAGTAATAATAATGGAAAAAAGTATGTGAAATTCGTAATAAAAAATAGTATATGCAACTCGTGCAGGATTGTCGATTGCCCACTCGAGCGAATGAGCGCACTCACTACGATCGTGCGCTCAACTTCGTTCTCGTGGGCACTCGACAACTTCCCGCACTTATTGTATGATATACTATACTCAAACATGTGATAATTAATTTTGAAGTTTCCCGCTCTGTTCTGGACAGAAAATGGATGACATGTCACGACTCTATTTATTAGAGGGACTATAGTTTATATTAACTAGTAGTGGCATCTTTTGGTGGTGTTTTAAAGCAATGTGTCATTGTTGATACAGTTTATTAAATAAGAATTTTATAACGCCAATGATATATGTATGTACTATCCTACTGCAAACTGTTTACAAACGCTTGCTTTCGTAAATGTATCCATTGAATCGAAAACTACGATCGTAAATTCGAAAAAAAATTCAAAAATTGGAGTATATTTTTATTAAAATTTTATGCGATTGTTTATTTTGAAACATACTGTACAATAATCATATAAAATTTTAACAAGATACAACACATACCATCTGTTGGTCAGTTGTTAAACTTCATCAATGTTGGTAATCTAGATTACATTACTGTTATTACTATTTACATATGAGTGTACACTTCCTACAATATCACATACATAATAATATTATATACTAGGTAAGTATATCGTATACCTGTTTCTTTGTTCAGTATATTAACCACAGACCATACATATGGAACCTCACTCAAACAGAAGAATTGCCAAAATTGGCCACGAAAATATGGCACATATTAGGCTTTTTTTTCACCAATCGTGGCGCTAATATTCCTCAGATACTGATGTGAATATAGGTAGCGAATATAGTAAAATAAACAGAAAGTAAATAGACAAGAAGCATCACGTGAGCGTAAAGCTATGTATAGACCGGGTAACAAAATGTTGGCAACATATTTGTTGGACACAACAACATGCATCTAGATACATGTGGGCAATACGAATATCAACATGTTGCCAACATTTTGTTACTCGGTCTGTACTCACCTTAACCACAATTTTTGACAATTTAGGAATGATTTCAAAAATCTTATAAAATTGTATTTTAAATAAATACGAAAAATTTATTCAGGTTACTTTTATCAATAATATTAAAATGGGCAAGGTGAGTAGTGTTAAGAATTGTTCTAGTGGCAGTGCGATTAGGGTTGCCAGATCTTAAAACCGAAAAGCCGGACACTGCAGTCAGTTTAGCCGGACATTTGGGTAAAAAAGCCGGACATCGTTAATTTTTTAGTCTTAGTATAACACAACTATTTTTTTAAAAGTAAAACAAGGTTTTTTTTTTTTTTAATTACCATAACATCTTAAATTCTAATGAAACAATAATAAAATTGATTGAATAAGTTTTCTTTATTATTAATCATTCAATATTCATTACAATATTAATTTCAATAATTGTATGGCAATAGCAGTTAGCAGTAACTACTATCGCAATTTGCAATGAAAAACAAAATAAACAAAATACTAATGAACTAAATAAACTTTAAATTAATTGTAACATAAAACAATTAATATTTTTCACTAGCAGACAATCATCTGCTTTAAAATTTCATTTTCTTTTAAAATTGAGTTATAAAACTCTTTACAAGTCAAAGGATAATGGGCAAAACTATATGGGGAGCTGCCGTCTAGCGCCCAAGGTTGAGACCGGTGCCGATCGATAGCCCTGATCAAGTAGTAACTTTTATATGTAACTTTACTATTTAAAATGGCGTATTTTAAAATTTTATGAATTTACTATAGTTAGTATTTGAAATTTATTATATTTTACATAATTTGGTTCTAAGTAACCATGTTTTCAATATATTTTATTTTCTTGTGTCTGTTACGATGGAATGTTGTTATTGTAATGTATATTGAAAACATGGTTACTTAGAACCAAATTATGTAAAATATAATAAATTTCAAATATTAACTATAGTAAATTCATAAAATTTTAAAATACGCCATTTTAAATAGTAAAGTTACATATAAAAATGCATAAAAGCATGACACATGGACTCATAAAATAAAATGTACATAAGAATTTTATAAAAAAAAAAACAACTTATTATTATTGAATTATTATTTATATTTAATGACTGGCACAGTCTAAAAAATGGCAACAAATTATTTTAAGACCTGAAGAGTTTTTTAATAAACGAAATATATATATAGTCAAGAAAAGAATTTTTAACAATATAAAAATAATGTTATAGTATAAAAAAATTTTTTATCACAAATTGGTGGAAAATACTCCAAAAAGAAAAAATAAATAAAATTTTATTTTAATTTCGAAAAAAAAATGTTTTTGTCTACATTTTGACCATCAAAACTTTACGAATTGTGCCGACTAAGCGCCTTCAATAAAATCACTGCAGTATGAGTCATGAAAACGACTTCTAGAGACTAATTACGCTAATTACTAAGCTTCAATACAAGAGTATACATATAATACTGTACTATTGTTAGAAAAGGAACAAAGAAATCTTAATGAGTCATGATTTAAGGAAACAATTAAAAATTAAATATGTATAACTGTTTAAGAACATGTGTCGTCAACTAACGATAAGTCAACAATTAAATCAAAAATTCAATAAAACATTTTTTGTTCGCTCTTAAATAAATCTTGTTCAATTAAAACAATCACTTACAAGTTTTTCTTTACTGATTAATTAAAATGTTTTCCAAAATTTTTTAATTAAAGAAGTTGCCTCTATGATTGTCCTATATATAATTAATATATCTAATACAAGTAAGAAAAAATAATGATGTAGGTGGCGCCTGTTATACACTAGTTGTCTGAAAGAGGTATGTTAAACCCCATTATTATTCATTAAGCATTTATAATATGTAAAAAGTAACTTACAAAACTGCAAACGACATTTACCGTTGTTTCCTGGGGATTATTTATCATCGTAGTAACATTATTTTTTTGTAAAACACGATTTTGTTAGCGTTAACTTACGCTCCTTTCACATTATACGGTTTTCGCCGTACGGCAAAAAACCGTACGGTCGCATTTTTTTAGTGGAGTGAAGAAGAGCATTGGACCTTTCACATTACACGGTCACGGCAAAATGCCGTTGCCGTGCCGTGTAGCAGCCGTCTCTTGCCACTGGACTTGACGGTTGCCGTACGGCGTTTTTAACTCAGTAGTGTATGTAATTAAATGGATGCTTTTACATTACACGGTTTTTTAACGTACGGCATTAACAATATTTTGTTGAATTTCATGTTAATTATTAATTTTATTTGTGAAATGGATGAAACTAATGTTGAATGTGATAACCAGTATTTTAATAGATTGTATGTAATTTCGAAATTGTGTGTTTTGATGTTAAGTTCGCCAAGAAATTAAGCAAAGGAGTCTGTAAACATCCGAAAATAGTTGAAAAACTTATTTTTGTCATTTTTCAGGTCTTCAAACTGTGTGATAATAAATAATTCTACTTTCTATTTCCTCTGATTTATAGAATTAACTTTAATCACACTTGTTACTTGTATAATGTTGCAAATTAAATGAAGATATTCAGTTTACAACGGCAAAAAACCGTGCAATGTGAAAGCAACAATATCACGGCAAAAAGTCGTACGGTTTTTTACCGTACGGCGAAAACCGTACAATGTGAAAGGGGCGTTAGTGTAAGTAGTGTAATCAGTGTACATAAGCTACCGCAAATCGGATTCAATCGATACAAATTCAAACTTTTCATCGTATTTTTGTATATTTTTTACAAGTACAGCAATCCCCCGAAGAACACGATTAATTGGTTCCGTGTTCTTTGAAACCGTGTAGTTCGAGACCACCAAAAGATAGGCATTTTTTATTACAAGTGTGAAAATAAAAAAATATAAAAAAAAAAACATTCCGTTTAATTTGCAAGTTGTGGGTATTCCAAACATATTGCGACTGTTAAAACCTACTTTTCGTTATCGACAATTATCGATAACGGACTAATTATCATAAATCGGTTATAATTCTTTAATTTAAGCTCTATTAGTCCCTCTGATTTGGTTATCAATAGAATATTTTCGAAAAAATTAGTTTTCGATACTTTTCGTAAAGTTACGAAAAATATCGAAAACTAATTTTTTAGAAAATATGCTATTGGTGACTAAATCAATGGAGCTAACAGAGCCTAAAGAAACCAGTTATAACCAATCGATGATAAGGTACGTGGTATCCATAATTTTCGATAACGAAAAGTAGGTTTTGACAGTCTCAATATGTTCGGAATACCCATAACTTGCTTCGCTTAAGCCTTCAAAAATTTCGTTAATTTTTCGCTACGACGCACCGTTTACGAGATATTTACGATCAAAAGTTTACGTCTACGTAAATTTTTGATCGTAAATATCTCGTTATCGAAAATTATCGATGTCGAAAATAACATTTTCAAAATTTAAATATGTAAATTTCTACATATTCCTTATCATTTCTATTATAAAATTCTCAAAAATTTTAGTAGTTTTTATTTCCAGCATTTTTCTTTTATAATGGCAGATTCAATTACCACGATTTTTATTCGTGTAAATCGAATCCACATGTGATATACATATTCGTGTACATTGAGGACTGATGTAACTTTATATCAAATATATAATATGTACTTAAAAATCGTGTTGTTTGAAACCGTTTAATTCGGGGGAAGGGTACCCGTGTTCTTCGGGGGATGCCTGTACCTATGTACAATCTTTAATATATTTGTTACAGCAGTGTTTTTCAACCATTTTCACGGCGCGACTCCCGTAGTATGGAAAAATATTTCGCAACCCCCACCCTCTACTATTTCTAACTTTTATTTTTTCATTTTATGTTATAAGTATCGAATCCGTTCATCACTAATGATTATTTTCAGTTAGGTGTCAATTAAATACGTAATAAAGGACTTGAAACAGGCATATTTTTATATCAACATCGAAGTTGACGATTTTGGTAGCTTCTGAACGCGCGCGTGACTTGTGTGAGCGAGACATAGCGCAACGTGTTGAGCGCTCCGTGGAGCGTCAGGCGAGCAAAGGATGACACTTTTGAATTCTTTGAATTGTGCATTCGCTTTGAACTGTGTTTAAATTTATTGAATTGACTTGTTGTTTGTTTAATAGTTGCTCACTGTCTTTTATTGTCTAATATACAAAGTTCTGTGCTCATTGTAATTATTGAAAATGGATGAGTTTCTGGAAAGACATGCACAACCGTCAACTTCAAGTTCCAATGAGAGTAATGAAAAAAAATTCGTTAAGTGCGTGTTTTTGACACGCACTAAGTAATGTTACCTCAGTGAAAGTGTTAATTTATGATTTTTTGTTAACTCTATAGTTGTTAACTCTACAGCCCTCTTGCGTTTATTCAATATGGATGTACAACTCTATAATTATTAAATATGGATATACAACTCTGTAATAATGTTTCCCCCACTATGATCACACAACGATATTAATATGTCATCCTTCGATGACACAAAAAGCAAAGAAAAAGCGTCTATATGACGACAATTATTTAAAACTCGGATTTACTGTTATTGAAAATAAGCCGCAATTTCTTGTTTTGAAATTTTATCAAGCGAAGTATGAAACTATCACATTAATGTAACTTTTAATTAACCATTTCTTTATTAAATATTATATATTGAATTAGAGTGGTTTTATTGTTAAAGTAACTGCGACCCCATTAAAAAGGCTTCGTGACCCCCTAGGGGGTCGCGACAGGTTGAAAAACACTGTGTTACAGTAATCGAAAATTTTTGAAAATAATTTTAGTTTTCGAAAAAAAAAAATTAAATTATGTAATTTACACTCTATGGCCATTCGGGGAAAAAAAGAAACGATAAAAGAGTGAATTGCGACGATCAGTAGGGCTGACCAAAATTAAAACTGAAATATTTATATTAAAATTTTTAATAATTCAGAATCCTTTTGTATTAATAAGTACATCCAAAAAAGGAATAATACTCTGTTCTAAGTTCCAACTTCCAATACATCCTTCATCCGTTTCTAATCACCCTACATTCGTTCCTTTATACTTGATATAGCGTCACTGTTAATTAACCTATTTCCTGTTTCTACTACCTCTTTTTGTCGGTCTTCTACTAACCTTCAACTTAAACTAAATTTGAAGTTCTTATGATTTTCTTTAAAAAAATAAATAAAAAAATAAAAGTTTGTACTTTTCCTATATAACTAGTCATCTTTCAAAATAAATAATAAAAATTTGATTAACAACAATTTCTTAAATCTTTTAAATAACATTTTGGAAAACAAAAAAATTCTCTGGAGATTTTTCATTTAACTTCAACTTTAGACACTACTGCTATCCAAAAGAATGATTATAGTTTAAGAAAAATATTTATTTCTCTTTACGTCTCTTTGTTTTGTCCCGATTCATCTCGCTTTACGGTCAAGTTTAAAACTAATTATTGTTCAGGTGTTTAGAGGTGATAAACAACCGACAGTAGACACTGGTACAGTGTCATAATTTATTTAAATTAACAAAAATTAAACTTTGAAATAAACAGAGAACTGATATTAAAATTATTCTGTGGTTTTAACGTGTCGCAAACAAGCAGTAGTATGACAAGTTTTATAAAAAAATATGTACATAAATTAAATTTAGCCAAAAATTTCTATTTATAGAGATGACTTTTTATATAATTTCGTTTTACCTTTAAATTCGGTCACAACAGATTCGAAAAATTTGTAAAAACAAGGTGAAAATTATAATATAGTCTAGGAGTTGGCGAACGATTTATTCAAAAAGTTTTATATCGGTTGAAATTTTCGGCTTAGCAGCCCCACTCACATCAAGGTCTTTATATTTTCCAATAAAGTTTTTTTTTTGAGAATATGGAGAGACGGAACCACGTCAGAGGTGATTTTCTTTGAAATTATTCGATGTAAAAAATTTGAAATTTAACGTGCAGTGATAGAATTCACTGGCCATATTATAGATGTAAAGTTATACACAGTTCAATTTTGGTCCTGAGAGTATATTTTAGAGGGTAAATTGGAAAAAAAATGGGAAAATTTTTTGGGGAAACTAACAAAAGCACGAATTTCACAATATTTCAGGTAAACTAGTATCCTAGACCTTTATCATCAAAAGTAATGTTCAGAAAAATTTGAAAAATAATGTGTCAACTGAGCGAAAATGATCAGAATTAGAAAAAAAATAGCGCCAACAATTATTATAAACAATTTGATAACTTATTCCCTTTCGAAAAAGTTTTTTTTTATAGAAAGTATGTCTCGGAATGTGAGACTTTCACTTTAAATCCAGGTTTAAAAACAACTTACTGATAAATTTTTGTTTTATGTAAAGATAATTTTTAAAATGTACTTACAAAATTTCTTCTTAGACTTAGGTGTAAACTTACCTGAAACAAGGAAAGAAAAAAAATGTTTAATACTTGAGTCTAAAAATAAAATGGTACAGTATTTAGCTAATACAATCAACTTCTTTTTATAAGAATTAATAATATAGATTATGTTAAACTATATATAACACTATAATTATATTATAAATATTGTACAATGTGACGAAATGTTTGTCAGTATAATTATTCATAATTAATTGAAAATTATTGAGCAAATCATTTACCATATTTTATATAAATAACGCATGACATAATAAATAATAGTGATAATCAACATGAAAAATAATCCATATAAATTTAACGGAAAATTTCATAGGTATCATTTTTTCCTAAAAAAAAAAAAAAAAAAAGAAACAAAACACCGTGTTATAAAAGCTGGTACAGAGCAATGCAAAAGTATTCAAACAGTTTGTGTTATTAATTTAACGTAAATAACCTCAACATTTCGGAATTCGGACACATTTATAGAGTAGGTACTAGCATTTACTTGCGGCTTCGCCCGCATAACTTTTGAAATTATGAGATCTAGTAAAAACGTATAAAGTATACTTTCATCGCGTCGCTATTGAGAACTGTTACCTTTTTCATTGGAATTTTCTCATTGGAAGCAAAATGTTTTCCCCGGGTAAAAAACAGACTACGACATTCTTTTAACGATATGCAATGGTCGAATGAATAAATGATTCCATTTTAGTCGAAATTTTCCTTGAAAAAATTAAACCTAGAGGGCTGAAATTTTGTATTCGGATTGAGTTAGTATCAAGGGGGTGCCTTTTGGGGGTCTCGACTTTCAAACCCTACCGCCACCATTTTTATACCCAAAAGAACATGATTTTTCTTGTTTTTTAACAGTTTCGTTCGGGTCAAAATCTCCCCAAGTAAACCTAGAGGGCTGAAATTTTGTGTACAGGTTACGCTAATAGCCAGACACTGTTTTTTGGGGGTTTCAACTTTTAACCCTTACCCCCACGATTTTTACGCCAACATTTCCTTAATTTTTTTGCTTGTTTTCTAACACGTCTAGAGACTCTCTAAGGAAACCTAGAGGGCTGAAATTTTGTACGTGTATTCAGTTAGTATCCAGCTAGTACCTTTTAGGGAGTCCACATTACTTTTCCCCCCACTTCTTCCTTTTTTACATCGGAATTGAATGCTATTGTTAAATATGTTTTAAATGCGTTACTTTTATTCTAAATACAAGTAGGCGAATAGTAATTTTAGAAAATTAAAAAAAAAATGAACTTACTTTTATAACAAATGCAATACAGAAATATTAAGTAATTTAAAAATGTTATTAATGTCACTATTTATAAAGTAGGAATTTTGGATTTTTATTATTTATAAAATAGAAATTTTGGATTTTTTTGGAAAGAAAAAATATCTTCATAAAAGCCTTCTAGTTTACTATTTAAGTTCCTTTTTTAATATTTAAAAATAAAACACAAAGGCAATTGGCGGATAATCATGGGTAGGAATGCCCTCGTGCGAATTGTGTTGGCTTTTTTCCTGCTAACTGTTATCGGCACAAAATTGAAATTTACTGAGATTCAGCACTTAAAAACTTAAAATTTTTTTTCAAAGCCCCGATCAACCGGACACTCACAATCAGTTTTGAAACCACCAAAATGACAAATCGCTTGTAGACATTCAATACCGAAGATGAAAGGAAAAATTCGACTTCCGTGATGGGACCCTGCTGATCACGACGTTTTTTTTTATATCGTTTTAAATATATTTTCCCACGAGAATAAGATTTCCCACATAGATTCCCCAGATATTTTCCCGAGGTAGAGACTGTCCTTTTTTGTCCCCTCTGTAAACAATATGCAAAGTTTGAAATCAATCATCACTTTTTTTTTAATAGTCAATTATCGTTATTGCATAGTTTCATTTTAAATACATTTTCCCTCAGGAGTGAGATATTTTCTCAGGGTAAAAAGTAACCTATGTTTATCGCTCTAGATTGTTTTTCTGCTAACAATACATGCTAAGTTCGAACAAACGCAAATAATCTTTTTTTGTTTCATGTAAGATATATTTTTGCACAGGAATGAGATTTCCCCCGGTTTAAGATATTTTCCCGGGATAAAAAGTATTCTGTCCACAGACCAATGAACACTATTTATACTACAAGACAAAGCGTAAAGCCAGTTTGTTGGCATTTTTCTTGAAACAGGTAACAGGGTGAGACGGGTAAGATTTAAGGCCCAGAGAACAGAAGTACAGCTTCTGTGCACATTAAGCTACTAAATAGTTACTCTCTCAGTGACATATTTTCTATCTCTTACTGGTTACACTGGTTCCAGTAGTATAGAGATAGGTATGTTGTCTCTAGTGCTTTGTGATTTAAGGAATATAATATATTGTTCATTTTTGAGCAAATGCGACTATAGATAATAATTATTGCAGGAGGCAATTTGTATACGTACGTATTTTGAAAATAAAACGAATACCACTCTTTTTCTTTCAAAATTTTGCAGTATATTCTTATGGAACTTGATACACATGAGTTAAATTATCAATATTATATTTAGACAATAATTATTTGAAAACGTTACTACGATACCATTAGTCACTGCATTGATTACTATATTACAGAATACTATCCGATCGTATCCTGGTCGTATCTGGCTGCTTCAATTATACATTTATACAATTAGTCTATCTAATATAATATATAATATGTTCATTGGTCTGTGAGTCGGTCCTTTTCCGGTCGTTCTGTTAACAATATATAAAATTTGAAATAAATTTTCCATTTTTTGATATAGCCGTTGTAATTTAATACATTTTCTCTCGGGAACGAAATACTTTCCCGAGATAAAAAATAACCTATAAGCGTTTCTGTCCCGCAAGCTACGTCTGTACAAAATTTGAATCCACTGATTAAGTTGTTGAAGCGCGAAAGCCAGTCAAACACACTAAATTTTTAGAATTCTGAGATTCACCAGAACTTTTTGATTGGATGAAAGAATATTTAACCGAAATAAAGTACAGTTTAAAAAAATAAATAAATAAATATAAAGTGAAGAATTTATTATAATGCCACTCTCAAGGCATTAGGAGGGGGGAACGGTCATTTTTAGCAAATTTTCATTAAGACCATTGGAGTAAAAATTATAAAAATTTTTTTTGTATAATTCTTAGAGTAGCTCTTTTAAATGACACCTCTCACATGATAACATTAATTAAAAAAATTTTCCCTAATGAAACTGCCTAATCATTGACTGGTCATACATATTCGCGCCATCAAGACCCAACATTATATCAAATTTCAAATTCCTACATTGTCCGAGAAGAACCTCTATATTAATTTTATTGCTTGCAATATTTTACAACGTTGGGTAATGATTTAGAACTTAATTAATAACGACTAATTTGTATTTAGTAATGGGATTTGAGTTGTTATCAATTTGAATTATTCAAGTTATATAAGAATGTAACCTATATCTCATCGCTAATTTGTATGTTAAATGATCTACGTTAATATTTCATACGATCAATCAAATACGTTTACAGTTAATTGACTTAATATTTTTTAATCAATTGGTCCGAAAATTTTTTTTATTAAAACGTCGCCTAGAGCATACGAGACAAAGATGTATAGGTACAGTCGGACTCATGTATTTTCAACACCATCTATTTTCAACTGATTTTGCTCACATATTTTCAAATTTTTGGTCCCCACTTCTCACACAATACTTTAATACAGAAAAATAACTGTCAAATTAACCGCTCGACCAGTAGTGGCTTTATCCTATAATATATGGTTTTATTTCATTTGCAAGCGTTAAAAAATAATTATACTACAAGTTTATTACACTTTTTTCAAGTTTAACTTATTTGTTTATCATATGTTACTTGACATTTTGTCATTTTAAGGTTATTCACTGGGGAAGTACATGGGCTTTTTGTGATTAATTCTATGTCTGTTACGTGGTTCTACGATTGTCACGGAATGAGGATGAAGGAGAAGTTGAAAATACATGAGCAGATTAGTCCCGACTAGAGATGTCGATTTTAAATCGATTAATCGAAGATCGATTAATCGAAGCTTAAAAAATCGATTTTTTTTTCGATTTTTTTCATTTGAATCGATTCATGAATCGATTATTAAAAGTAAGAGATCGACAACTGATTTTTTTTGAAAAATAATTTCATTTTTATTTTAATTCTACAAAGAAACATGTATTAAAAGGAAACACCAAAAATATTATTGTTAGTTGTTACTTTTTACCCATTGTGATAACAATGGGTAAAACTCCCCATGTGGCTATACTCTTATGTATAACTATATACGCATTATCTGTCCTAATTAGTTCCAGTAGTATCCAATGTGCCAATAGCCAATATGTATACCCTATAACCATATAACATATATTTACCTACCATATGTACTATGTGTACTACTATGAAGACCATGAATGCAAAAAGAAAGGCATACCATCCACGTTCCAAGTGATGCCTCTTCTACAAAAGGACTTACATATTTAGAAAAGTTTTTTTGTCAGTTTGTTTGAAATTTTTAAATAAACTTGGTTCATTCCGTGATACTTGTTCTATATATTCAGTTGCATCACCCCATTTTTTCCTACTTTCACCAATCCACGTTAGCTCATCGTCTTTCCAAGTATAATATAAAACGTTTTTACATAGTATACCTTCCATGCAATATCAATTAAATTCCTTAACAAACTATCAGTTAATTTTTTTTAAACTTTTCAAAATTTCGATTTTTTAGATCGATCTTACAGAATCGATTTTTTTTAGTCGATTTTTTTTTTGGATCGATTTTTTTAATTTCGATTTAAATCGATCCAAAAATCGATCTTTTTTTGGAGAATCGACATCTCTAGTCCCAACAGGTTGAAAATACATGAGTTCGACTGTATGTATATATACAGTTTCGTATGTAATTTATATAATTATTATTAATGACTATAATGAATACATATGATGATTTAAAATAAAAAATTGACCACAAAATTTTTTAAGTATTGTTTGTCGGTTTTCAAGGTTTATAACTGATTTCCTTATCGTAGATAAAACAGACAACTGTTGCATCACTAAATCAATCGGCTGTAATATGACCCGTGCCATTTATCAATTAACTAAAGGAAATCTTTAATAAAGAAATAAAATCGAATCACATTTTTTGGAGGGCTCTAAAGAAAAAAATCTCGGAAACCTTCTAACTTCAACCTAACAATGTACAGTAACAGTTATGTATTTGTATAGTGGTACAATGCCGCTCGATTGAGAATGTTGACGCGCGACGCCGCCAACCGACGCCGCCAAAAAAATACTTGAAAAAATAATAATGGACGTTAACATTTATTTTAATGTTATAATTTTGCAGCTTCAGAAATATCTGGAGGTGTATTTGAGAAATCGCTGTCACTATTGCATATTTCCATCATATTTGTATATATATATTTTTTTAAATTATTTATCAACTTATTATTTATAATTATTTATTGTTGCTTTCGAGACTACTAATGTAGCGGAAGTATTGTGATCATTTTTGAAAAATAAAAAAATTTTTCCCTCCAAAATACATTTTTTAACGCCCTTTTTAGTTTTAGAGCTTCCTGAACAATTTTGGTTTGGTGTCTTTTCGTCCGTCTGTTTGTCCATTTTGCACCAAGTGGCATAACTTCTGAACTATTCGATTACTTTAATGAAATTTTCAGAAATTATGCAGTTTGGTTCCTAGATGGAACCTGATGAATTTAATCAAAATCAGAGTAACGGTAGCAACGCCGCTACCATCTCATTCCATTAATATACTAAATTGCACCAAGTGGTATAACTTCTGAACTATTCGATTGCTTTTAATGAAATTGTCAGAAATTATGCGACGTGGTTCCTAGATGGTCCTCTATGAATTTAATCGAAATCGGAGTAACGGTAGCTACGGCCGCTACCATGGTATTCCATTAATATACTAAATTGCACCAAGTGGTATAACTTCTGAACTATTCGATTGCTTTTAATGAAATTGTCAGAAATTATGCGGCCTGGTTCCTAGATGGTCCTCAATAAATTTCATTGCATTCGGAGTAATAGTATCCACGGCGCTACCATGAATTCCGATTAAATTTTATTTACTGCTAGTCCTACTTCGCTCAATTTTTTATGAATCGTTTTGTTTATTAATTTATATACTTAAAATATTAAATTATACAAAGGTATATTGGGCATTAAATTACCAAGGTGTTTCGACGAGTGCGAGGAAGCTGTGTGCCACACCTCATTGGCAGCGTATTTTTAATTAATATTAGTTATTTTGAAATTTAATAATAAAATTGATATTTCACTTGTTCACGATAAAAATAATATGAAGTTTAGAATTTGTTAATTTGTTGCCATAGTAAATACAAACAACGCCTACTTGACTTGTAATTAAATATATATTAAGCGAGCGACAAAGTACTACTTTCCGCTTTAAAGCGGAAAGTAACAGTCCTCAGCAAACACATAATTTACGTTCTCTTCACAGAGCGCAAAAGCCTACT
This sequence comes from Brachynemurus nebulosus, assembly GCA_035578155.1. Classification (NCBI taxonomy): domain Eukaryota; kingdom Metazoa; phylum Arthropoda; class Insecta; order Neuroptera; family Myrmeleontidae; genus Brachynemurus; species Brachynemurus nebulosus. The sequence goes on from JAPWDM010000023.1 coordinate 3,909,745, forward strand.
TTCTACTATGATTTTAGAAAAAGTACTTTTCCGTAATTTTTTGAGGTACTTTCCCGTAGCATATCGTGTTGGATCGCATTAAAAAGGATCCTTAAAATGAAATTGAGGTTCCTTTACTTCCATTTGAGAAATATTGACCTTCAAATTAAAATGCATATGATGCGTAGATACTTTTGCGTATAAACTAGCATTAATTAGGTGTTTGTATGCTATACTATATTCAACACTCTCAAAGAAAATATTTTTCTTTTAGAAAGATAATGTAAATCCAAGATATGGAATACTTTAGTTACTGTGGAACCTTGATTTAATGCCTGTCTAACACGCACTTGGAATTTTTATTATTATTGTATGATATACTTGAAGTCATATCATGAATATCTGGAAATATATCAAGCCGGAAAAGTTCATTGTACACACACAATATTGATTGATAACATATTGTATTGACAATATTTTTCTCTTATTGTATTTCAGAAGAATCGTTTAAATGAATTTTCTCTCAAGAATTTTAACAAATCTGAATCATTGAACAGATTGAAAAATATTTCTCGCTTCTATTTGTATGGAAATTTCTTTTTCGAAATTTCACCTGGACCAAAATAATATTTTCCACATTCTTATATTACGTGTTCAATATTGTATTTAAGAAAGATTTCATATAAAGAATTTTATTAAAAAATAGATCCTCGTATAATTTTTCAAAAATTTTATTTATTTCTATACTGAAACTTTTATAAAATTAATTCAGAGTTAAGAAGTTCGTCGCTGTTCGGAAAAACACTTAATTATGAGTAAGTATGTTTTAATAGTTCAATAAGTACACATAGAGACAACAACAAACGTTGGCTATTTATCTGGTTAACTAACTTACGATTATCTGTACCCCAGACAAAAACCATATCCGTATGTAAAAAATTAAAATATTAATTAAATTGTGTGGAATAATATGACATCAAGTATACCTTGGAAAAATTAAACAAACTGTAGTTTTCTACTACTACCCGTATCTAAAAAAACGGTCGTTTTTGCCGCCGAGAATATTTTGTCCCCCTACACTTTGAAAGCCTGAACAGACCGTTATTATACAGTTCAAAAGAATAACCATGATGTATCCAAATTTTTCTTTTCGTTTTTACGTAATAATTATTGATATTTATGTCAAAATGTCCTTAAATGTCTTATATAAATCAACTATAAGCTTTCCATTTTTCCTACTAAAAATGATTTTCCCTCAATATTTTCACAGATAATTTGACGAAAATAATAAGCCCCGCCCCTAGAACCTCCGAATCGCCAAAACCGAAACTTGAATTAGGGGAATTTTCCCCTTAAAACTAGATTTAGCCGACTTAGGACTCGATTTTTTGGCGATATCTGAATATGTACATAAATATATATACCTATCCTTGTCTGTTCTTAGCAAATTTTTATTTTTTAAAAATTCAAGTTTGTCGAGGAAACACGATACGTCATTCCTTCATACATACCAAACTAGTAAAACCACTTGAAGGGGAGACTGCAATAGGAGAACACACCCCGTCAACCAAACTACGTATATTAGTAATATATATAGTCCGGATAAAATAATTTTTCACAGGACCGGCTTAACGATTTCAGTGTAATACTGTTAGACTGTTTGTATTTATGTATGAGTCTGCTAGAGCAAATAATGTTCCTTTACGTACATACATACATAAACTGATTAAATTAAATCGAATTAACATAATATGTTTTAGAAAATATTACTAATTTTTCCTTAAAAAACGTTCATACAAAACTAGTATATCTTGCCAACAAACTATACACAAATAAAAGTATACATATTAAGAAAAAAAGATGTAACGTTAATAATGTGTTATCTAATAAAATATTATGTAGGTATTTATTTCATTTTTGCTAACTAATATTTTTTATATATATACTTTTGAGCATTGAATAAATAGTGGGAATACACTTATATACACAATCTATTTGAAAATGAAAAGTGACTGAAGTGTTGACGAATATGGATGATTAAACAAGAGGGGATTTAAAATTTTTCTAGATTAACTGATGTTATATTTGTTAGTATAAATATTTTTAGAACATTTATTAATAAATACTCTCAAATTACAACAAAAATCACATAAAAATTAAAAAATATTCATTACCATCGATAGTTTGTAGGTATTCTGTGTTTGTAGATTATAAAAGGTGTTAATCAATATGACGATTTTGCTTCAAAAAAATAATATCTAAAAAAACTTCTATTGTATGGTCCATACAGATATTCTAATATCAATAGTATCTGTGGTTAAATACAAATAATACATACGTACATATTTATACGTACGACACGTACGATGTCATCAAAATGATGTTTTATTTATGCGTTTGAATGAAATGGACAACTAGATTAAATATTGCTTGATTTACATTGCATGTGTATGTACCTATGTAGAAAACTAAAAATTTTAAAAAATTGTAAACAAGGTACATATATTAAATTTTAAAAAGTTAAAAAGAGATAAGGAGTTTGTTTATCAATTGATACTGAAAGACAGCCGCCGGTGGGAAAGAAGACAATAAATTTTGTTTTATATGTACCTGCAAGCTAGTTAGACAAATAAATATTGCAAAACTTTAATTCAACAAAATTTGGGGCCCCTTTTTATTTTTGATATAAATCTCACATAATAAAATTTTTCTAAAAAGTTTTTGCTTCTCTATGTTGAATTTCAATAAATTTTCAGAATTTTGTTATTTTTGTTGTAGCAGACTCATACATAAATACAAACAGTCTAACAGTATTACACTGAAATCGTTAAGCCGGTCCTGTGAAAAATTATTTCATCCGGTCTATAGTAATATATATGGTAATATTGACAATCCATGAGCGTCATTCTTACATGTTTACAGTGAATACAGTATATGTATAATTATGTACCATATGTAAAGTATTGTTCTATATTATACTCATATGAAACATATTATCTAATATAATTTTGCATGTAATACTTTTAGTATACAATAAATATTTTATAATATGTATAGTCAGAATTACTTTTTATTTATTCAGCATTTATGTTTCCAATATTTAAAAAATATCTTAAATCTTTTTGTTCAAAAACCGCCAATGCTCAGTCAAACAAGAAACTAAAGGGGAACAGAAGAGTTCTGTGGCAATAAATAACATGCCACCTGCTGTGTCCATAATAACTAAAGCCCGGACCTATAGTGCAGGTCATAAATTATCCTGTCAAAAATTGCCGGAAAAACGTATCACCATTCGTTAGAAGCGGCACATAATTTATCTATTTTTCATAAATACATTTATAATTTTTTTCTAAATGCGCTCTATAGTTTGTGTGGCACGAACTAAAGAGGTACTCTACAAATATATTTTGTTTTGAAAACAATAAAATTTCATATCAACAACATAGTCGCTCAATTTAAGTTTGTAACATCGCTCGCGGACGAACGAACACAGTTTAATTTGATCAACTGCATGTGAATTATGTAAACAACCATTTGAAGAAAACATTTTTTTTCATACACTGAAGCTATAAATCATCCTGTCAAAAAATCGAATTGTTTGAAAAACATATATGAGAGGAGCGTAGTCTTGTAAATTTTTATGAGGAGATATTTCTTGTACAAAGATACAGATAAATTAAAACTATTACATAATTCGATTTCACCACTGGGTTGGTCATCGAAAAGATGCTTGAATAGCGAAATCTGGCAAAAGTTCTAGAATATTTTTTCAATAATCAGAAAAGATATAAAAAATCCTTAATCAATGGATTGACCAACGAAAAAGTAATCAAGTACCGATATTTAGAATAAGTTCTAGAATATTCTTTTTGGAAATTAGAAAAAATATCGAATATCTGATTTCACCACCAAATTTTTCATCGAAAAGCGATCAATTAACGGAATTCGGCAAAAGTTCGAGAATATTCTATTCTGAAAATAGAAAATATATCCAAAAACCAACTTCACCATTGGTTTGGGCATCAAAAAAGTGTCCAAATAGCAGAATCCGTCAAAAGTTCTAGAATATTCTTTTTGGAAATCAGAAAAATTATTGAAAATTTGGCATCACCATCAGATTGTTCATCAAAAAGGTAACCAAAAAATGAAATTCGGTAAAAGTTCTAGAATATTCTATGTGAAAATCAGATAAGATAACCAAAACTTGTTTTCACCATCGAATTAGTTAGTTAAAAAGGATCCATGTAGCGAAATTTAACGAAAGTTCGAGAATGTTCTATCTGGAAATCAGCAAAGATTACGAAAATTTTACTTCACCATTTGTTTAGTCATCGAAAAACAAATTGAATACAGGTGAGAAGATTTGACAAAAGTTTCTATTCGAAAATTAATAAAGATGTCGAAAAACCAATATCAGTATTAGAAGAACTATTATAAAAGCTAAATAAAGATATTTAACAAAAGTTTTAGAATGTTCTGTTCGAGAACTAACAAAGATAACGAATTATTTATCATAAACTGCTCATAATTGATGAATTTAGGCTCCATTAGTCCCATTGATTTGGTCAACGATACTGTATTTTTAAAAGAAATGACAAATCGTTACTTTTCGCAATCGTAAACTTTAATCGTAAATATCTCCTAAACGGTGCGTCGTAGCTCAAAAATAACGAAATTTTTGAAGGCTTAAGCGAAGCAAGTTGTGGGTATTCCGAACGGATTGCGACTGTCAAAACCTAGTTTTCGTTATCGAAAATTATCGATACCGCGTAACTTGTCATAAGTTGGTTATAACTAGTTAATTTAGGCTCTGTTAGTCCCATTGACCTGGTTAGTAACAGAACAATTTTTTAAAAAACAATTTTTCGTTAACTTTCGCTATCGAAAACTTTAATCGTAAATATCTCGTAAACGGTGCGTCCTAGCTCAAAAATAACGAAATTTTTGAAGGCTTAAGCGAAGCAAGTTGTGGGTATTCCGAACGGATTGCGACTGTCAAAACCTACTTTTCGTTATCGAAAATTATCGATACCGCGTAACTTGTCATAAGTTGGTTATAACTAGTTAATTTAGGCTCTGTTAGTCCCATTGATCTGGTTAGTAACAGAACAATTTTTTAAAAAACAATTTTCCGTTAACTTTCGCTATCGAAAACTTTAATCGTAAATATCTCCTAAACGGTGCGTCGTAGCTCAAAAATAACGAAATTTTTGAAGGCTTAAGCGAAGCAAGTTGTGGGTATTCCGAACGGATTGCGACTGTCAAAACCAACTTTTCGTTATCGAACATCAAGGCATCTAGCCAGTATTGGACTACTGTTTTGTTGAAAATTAATACCTATGTTAATAAGATGTGCTACACTTCACTGAAAGTATCATTTTTCTTTGCATTTACATGATAACAATTAAAATTTATAAATGACTCTAGATTTTGAAATTACAGTTTATTTTCATTTTTTAACCCCTCATACTTGTTATTTATAGTGCACTATAGTGTCCGGGCTCTACCTATGTATTTTGTTGACTTGTTCTTTTATTTATTGTTTTATGTGTTTCTTATTCTAGGAATGGTTTGTGTGCAGGCTGAAAACATTCATCAGGATTAACAGGGGTGAACTTTTTTTTTTAAGGTACACTATATTTTTGGGTCAATGTTTATATATTTTGACATATAAAAGTCATTTGAAAGACTTTCTTTAAAAGTAATAGCCATTTAGAATACATTGTTTTTTTTTTTGTTAATTTAAATTTTTTGTAATAATATCAGTTTTTTTTTTGGTTTTAACAATCAATAAATAAATAATACAACATACTTCATGACTAATACCTATTTTACTTTAATAATGTCACTATATTATACATACATATTTGCATCTTTCGATAAAAATTAACTGAAATTTAATTAATATTAAAAATATTTAAAATAATAAAATACATAGGTACTTGAATAAATTCGCAATACGTATGTATATTATGTGTGATGTACTGATGTACCTATTCTGCTGAATCGGTAAACTCATATTCAGAGAAAAGACATTCATCCGGATTTGAGGACCGAATTAGGAAAATTTTTTAAACTAGTTCGTTCAAACTCAAAAATTACCTGTTTTTTACGCTGTAATGAGCGATTTTTCGATAAAAAAATGTTTGTATTAAGTAATGTGAAAATTTAGTTCCATTATTTTTAGTTATATTTGAAAAAATAAAATTTTTTGGAAAACTTAAGAAATGTAATTGTTGAGAAAATAAGTGGTCTACTGTAAAGCAATAAATTAAGAAGATGTCAACTGTGATTATTACTTTTAAATAAAGTCTTTCAAATGACTTTTATATGTCATAATATAATATATAAAAATTGACTCAAAAATATACTGTACCTTAAAAAAAAAAGTTCACCCCTGTTAAAGACACGAAAGGACCACTGTCTGACATATTGTTTATATTATGTATGTATTCTGTTGTGTTTTGTGAATTATCTCTCTACCTGTGTAAGTAAGTGAGATATATTTGTTTTTAAATAATTATAAGAGAAATAGAAATATGTTTACATTAACTAACAACAGAAAATTTTTATATAACAATTGACATCTTTTTAATTTATTACTTTACAGTAGACCACTTATTTTCTCAACAGTTATATTTCTTAATATTTTTGAAAAATTTTATTTTTTCAAATATAACTAAAAATAATGGAACTAAATTTTCACATTGCTTAATACAAACATTTTTCTATCAAAAAATTACTTATCACAGCATAAAAAATAGGTAATTTTTGAGATTGAACGAGCTAGTTTAAAAAATTTTCCGGCTAGTTTAAAAAATGGCGGTAATTGCTTGGCGGGCCGCATGAAAGCTTCCAAAGGGCCGCATGCGGACCGCGGGCCGCAGGTTGCCGACCCCTGATCTATAGTATCTATACATATAATAAAACTCTAACGAGACCGTGTCTGTACAGGGAATATTTTTTTAAAATTATACTAGTACTGTAGATAGTTATCAATTTAGATATTAAAACAGCGTTTTTTAAAATTGTTGTCTATCTGTCTGTCTGTTTACGCATCACGCAATAACTACTGGACGAATTTTGATGAAATTTGGTGTGGCGATAACTTATTACCTGGGTCAACATCTAGGATAATTTTTACTCCAGGAAAATTTGTCATTCCTACGGGAAAATACAAAAACTATTTTGAACATGTCCACACATTACGTACCAACTCGGTCTGGTGTTATTACCTGGGTCAATATAATATACTTTTTACTACGGAAAAATGTGTCATTCCCATGGAAAAATACAAAAACTATTTTGAGCGTGTGTACACATTACGCAAAAACTATTGAAAGGATTTTGATGAAATTTGATCTGATGATAACTTATTACCTGTATTAACACTTAGGATGCTTTTATTTTCGGGAAAATATCTCCTTCCCTTGGGAAAATACAAAAACCATTTTGGGCATGCGCATGCATTACGCAAAACTATTTTTCTATGTAAATTCTTTATAACTAGCCGTATACCAACCAAATGGGCTTTACCATCGGCAACATCTCAGGATGTCAGTCAGTGCTTAAGATTTATTATTAAATAATTAACTTTAATAACCATCGTAACATATTTTTATATATCACTAACTTCAAAAATAAATAATTTCTATCTATGCAAATTTTCATCGCCTATTTAACCCACTTAAGGGACGAATTTTCAAAATTCCTTTTTTAGTGCTCACCTACGTTATATAGGGAACTCCTATGCGAAACTTCATTCTTTTAAAGTCAACAGTTTAGGCTGTGCGTTGTCTGTCGGTCAGTCAGTGTTAGAGACTTATTAAGTAGAATTATTATATACTTCTCATTGATTTTATGCGCGAATGACGTCGCGGGTGTACAGCTAGTGTCAAATATGATACTATTTCAACGCCTATTTTCTATTATAATTTTTTTGAATGTTTTACAAATATAACTTTCTGATTGGTCTACAGCAGCGGTTTCCAAACTTTGTGCATTAACGCACCCCTTACTTTTCCCACCCCGCTCTTGAAAAAATTTATAAACAATTCGTAAATTACTTTTTTACTGAAAAAACTCACATTCTTGGCGGACGGGTCTATACGACACTGGAGGGGAAACCGTTGATCAGACATATTATTCGATACTTACGCGCTAACATGACTCTGACCGCTTGAGAATTGTTATTGTTAAAGTATTACGTACAGTAGCGAGCAGGAAAATCATTGTTAAGAGTTACATGGCTTTTTTTAGCAAAAAAACCTAATTTATTCCAACTTTTACCAATTTATTTCTATCAGTAATAGCTTATGGCTTGTACTTGAACAAAGGGATTTAAAAAAAAATGAAATTTCAACTTTGGACAGTGTTTTAAACAAAAAATTTTTATTTTTGGTAAAAATTTTCGTGTTTTTCATTGACTTCCGACTTATAAAATGAGATGTAATGAACGGAAACAGTAATTTTTCGTTCAAGTACAAGCCATAAGCATCTAATAATAGAAAAAATTTTGTTTTAGCGAATTTCCAGAATGGAATTCAGATATTACAGCCACTGTCATGACGCGACTTGAACCTGGGACTATGGCAGAAATTTGTTTTGAGGTCCCTAGAAACCGAAAATATTATTCACTAAAATTTATATATGAGGCGTTGAGAACAAGAACGGCCTAACTAACAAATTTTATAAAATTGAGATATTGGACCTAAGTATACATGAGGGTCTAATTATTGAAACAAAAACTGTCTAGATGTGTTTTTAATATGAATCTTGAGATGGCAGCATGCAAACTTTTTCTTGCATCATACATTTTTATTTTCTTTGAGTGCAAAATCGGCCTAAATGACATAGGCGGGCTAGGTCATTTTTTCACATTAACAATATTGTAATTTTTTTAAACTGCAGTAGTGGCGAAAGACTCTAGATAATTGAAACTATCTATAATTATCGATAGTCAGTCGTAAAAATATCGATAGTTGTCAATATTTTCCGATAGTCAAGTATTTGTTGCCCAAGTCATATTTCATAGAACATTTAGACAAATACAGTGGAACAACTAGTTATCTAGATTGTGTTTATCTAAAATCCTGCTTTTTCAAAAACTTACTACAGTACAAGAAATTATAATTTTTTCTGCAAACATTTTAAAGAATTTTCGAACTTTAATTTTAAATTATGAATAAAGTATACACTTTTTTGGTTCCGAAATCAAAATCTTGAAACACTTATAAATTTGCCATATTCATGCATCAGATGTTTAAATTTTCACAAATACAAATGATATTGTAGATGAAAGTAACAAAACTGATGATGGCTATGGCTGAATCTATAAACTTATTTTTTTTTTATTATTCAAACGCTTTTTTTATTGTTTATATAATTTTAAAATTGTGTACCATATGTTGGATAGAAATATACATTTTTTCCAACAGCACATTTTTTTCCCCAATTTAAAGCAGAAAATCTTTGAAAACAACATGACCTAACTAATATATTTTTACTAATTTTTTATTAACCACGAGTGTAAAAATGGCCTAAGTGACAAAAAAATTAGCAAAAAGATGCTAGACCTTCGAATTTTATCCATACATGCATTTGAAATTGTATTCAAAATATAATACATAAGTGAGCGTCCATTAAGACTTTATTAAGACTTTGTTGGAAAAACAAAAATATTTTTTTGCATAACTTTAACCGTCGATATCTCGATATGAGTAATTTGCAGTTAGGCCATTCTTGCTCTCGAGGCCTCATACATATATATATATATATATATATATATATATATATATATATATATATATATATGTATATATACATATATATATATATATATATACATATATGTGTGTGTGTGTGTGTGTGTGTGTGTGTGTGTGTGTGTGTGTGTGTCCAAACGATAACTCTCGAACGAAATGTCCTGTTTTTTCGAAATTTGGTGAAAATGTTAGAAGTCCCAAACCGTTGGACAAGTTCGTTAGCCAGACACGTCCGATGCCGGAAACATAGTTTTTTGGGCAATTTACGTGGGAAAAATTAGTTTTTTGACAAAATTTCCCCTTATTCAAAAATTTTTGCGTAATTTTTTACGCCATCGAAAAGAGGAGAAAAAATCACATAAAAAAGGTCTTTAGACTATCATTCTATGTCAACTAGTTTCCGAGAAAAACTAATTTTTTAAACGGAAATTCGCTATCTCATGTAGTTTGCTGCGACAGGGATATTTTATTTTAGGTCAGAATTTCACGGGTTACTCTGCCTACGGCAAAAAATCAGCGATTTTCAAAAACTAGCTGTCAATGGTCTAATTATTTTTTTTTTTCACGGAAATTTCTTCAGTGTCCCAAAATAATTTATAATATGCCAAAAGTTGAAATAAATTATATTTTCTTAATTAAATTATATCTATATAAAAAAAAATCAAAAAATACTGTTTTTTTTTTTTTTTTTTTGCTAAAAAGACCCATGTATGTAACTCCTTAATATAAAATGTCCATTATTTGGTAATTATATTTGCGCGCTTATTCTTAAAACCATGATTTTATCAAAACGACGACGATATTTACAATTAACCTACGCCCCCCTGGTGGACATTGCGCGCCTCCCAGTTTGGAAACCGCTGGTCTACAGTTTATACAGAGTAATGAAAAATTAAAGTATATTTTAACAGATGTAGAAAATATATACATTATACACCAGTAGAAAGCTGTAAATATTTTACTGTTTAACAAAAAGCAAAACAAAAATAAGTCAAATCCTACAAAACACAGATATTTGGGAATATCTGTACAAAAATGACGCCGAGAATATTTTGTGTTAACATTTTAATGTTTAAAAAAATAGTTGAAATCCATTGTTATGCCGAGAATAGGTGTAAATAATTATGCTTTGGTACAGGGACTATTTAAAAAAATAATCCAAAAGAAAAAATTACAACAAATTTCCGGAATGAAAACTTTTGTTGTTCTTGGCTCAAATTTTTTTTACTTTTATTCAATATCAAGCAAAAATTAGAGCCGAGAACAACAAAAGTTTTCATTCCGGAAATTTGTTGTAATTTTTTCTTTTGGATTATTTTTTTAAATAGTCCCTGTACCAAAGCATAATTATTTACACCTATTCTCGGCATAACAATGGATTTCAACTATTTTTTTAAACATTAAAATGTTAACACAAAATATTCTCGGCGTCATTTTTGTACAGATATTCCCAAATATCTGTGTTTTGTAGGATTTAGATTACGTAAATTTTAATCGTCACGAATCTTTTTAGCTGTACCCCGACCCAAAGTACACGTACCCATGTTTAAAAAAAGTCTTGTTTAAGGTAGTTGGTCGATAAAACGATTTTTTCAAAGGATTTTAACGAAACTCCTTTAGATGTTTATTTAGTCAAATACCAATAATACGAGCCCTTACCGAAAAAAATTGACCACTCCAATTTTGAAAAAAACGATTTCAAAGTTTTGTAATTTTAACACGAGCTCTTATGGGAAAACTCTATTTTTTTTGAATAAAATGAAAACGTGTTAAAGGAATTTGATAAAAATTTAATATGTTATCAAATACAAAGTTACAAACCAAATTTAGCAACAAATAAAAAATACTGACCGCGCCGTTTTTGAAATATAATTTAAAAACATCATTTTACAACGTTTTTACAACACTTTTTCAACAATTCTTTTAAATTGCTACAACATAAGCGCGCGGAAATTTAAAAAAAAAAACAACTGGTACAAATATAATAACTGAAGAATATTATTAATACATTATTTAATTTTTAATAAAAGAAAAATTTTTCGCTGAGCTACATTTTGCACCTGACTATCTCGCACCAAATACCTTAAATAGCTTTGGTAGGTAAATTATCTAAATATAATAAACAAATTTAATTAAACTTGTAGATAAAAATAAAGAATTATGTTGTCTATAATAATTGATTTATCCAAAGTACACTTGATGTAAAATAAATCTTGTTTCATACAATGCAAATGACATTTAAATAATTTTTTTTTAAATATTTATAATTTTAAACTATGTACCTATTTGGAATTACAGAAAATAGTATATACGCCGCAGGACTAAACGATTTCTTTTTTTTTTCTTAAATTTTCCGAGTGCGTTGTTGCTAGAGGGCCTTTACAGGCAACAATGATAATACTAGAAACTGAAAGTGACACTTTAGTCCCTTGGTGCATAATATACTATTACTCTTAAACTTTGGAAACATCAATTTGTCAGACAAATTCACACGTGGTTAGTATTTTTTTTTTTAAATAAATCCGATGACTATATTTAAAATCAAATATTATTCAATTGTATATTTGGGTAAGGGCCGTCTCGTGGTACCACCTATATATGTATTGAAATTTATGTAAGTGTATTTGTAAAGGTTTTTTTCAATTCTTCGATAAAAGAACTGACCGTAATAAAACTGATCCGCACAACAGGGGTCCATTCAACACAATCCATTCAAATATAAAAATTTTTAAACTTTGTACTTAAAGATTTAAAATGCTTGAGTTCAATAGAGCTCTAATTGTTAAAAATTAATTAAATAAATGCTCACATATGACAATATGCAAACGCGATTAATTTTTACATATAACTCCCGTATATTTTTATACAAGAGTGTCAACCAGTGTCAAGTTCACGAATTTATTTGTATGCGGCTGGCAGAATTGAACTTCAAATAATAATTAAAAATAGCTTAATAATATGTAGGTACTTTTCACACATAACTAGATTTAATTTTTTAGTCGAATTTTCTCCGAAAAATTAGACTTATACAGTCTATACGATAAGAGCTGCGAGAGGCGAGAGTAGGGGCGCTATCCGTTTTCGGACCCGTAGAACACGAATATGTAGAAAAAAAAAATGTCTGATATATATATATATATATATATATATATATATATATATATATATATATATATTTTCCCGCCACCTTTTAATTTGTGTAGGGCCCCCCTATGGAAGTTAAGAGATGAAATTTGGTAAATGGGGCTCATTTTCGAGGCACCTCATACTATCAAAGTGGGGTCAAATTTTGGGCAAATTTTTTTTCTGACCCGACCTTTAAGGGGGTGGTGGGGGGCGGAAAAGCAATAAAACTTTTCCAAACCGGTTTTAAATAATGTTTCGGTCAATTATCTACAACATATCCAAAATTCAGCTTCCTAGGATGATATGGTGGGAGTAGAGGGGGGAAAAACGATTTTCGCTGGATCTAACAGGCCCCCAGCCCCCCAGAACTAACGTAGAGGGTTGAAATTTGGTGTGTTGATAAAGTTCGTACCTAGGTTGTGCTTTTTGGAGGTTTTAATATTTTACCTCCACCCACCTCATTTTTAAGCTACAATTTCATGCATTTTCGACGTTTTCGAAGTTTGTACCACTCGCACAGGTCACCCGAATAAACCTAGAGGGCTGAAATTTTGTATTCGGATTGAGTTAGTATCAAGGGGGTGCCTTTTGGGGGTCTCGACTTTTAACCCCTACCCCCACCATTTTTATACCCAAAAGAACATGATTTTTCTTGTTTTTTAACAGTTTCGTTCGGGTCAAAATCTCCCCAAATAAACCTAGAGGGCTGAAATTTGGTGTACAGGTTAAGCTAATAGCCAGACACTGTTTTTTGGAGGTTTCAACTTTTAACCCTTACCCCTACGATTTTTACGCCAATATTTCCTTAATTTTTTTGCTTGTTTTCTAACACGTCTAGAGACTCCATAAGGAAACCAAGAGGGCTGAAATTTTGTACGTGTATTCAGTTAGTATCCAGCTAGTACCTTTTAGGGAGTCCGCATCACTTTTCCCCCCACTTCTCCCATTTTTACATCGGAACTGAATGCTATTGTTAAATGTGTTTTAAAAGCATTATGTTTATTCTAAATACAAGTAGGCGAATAGTAATTTTAAAAAATTTAAAAATACCCCTGTCGCAGCATCTGCATAACATAGCGAATTTCCAAATCTTGGGCACTGGCGGATCTCATCTAAGACCTGTACCTATTTAAAATAGTTTAGCTTTCTAAGAGTAAAAGAATTTTTAAAATCGGCTGGGTAATTAGTTTTGGTATTTTTGGGGACCCAAGAACCCGAACGAATTTTGTGCAGCATAGTTGTATCCATCTAAAATAATTACTGGCTTATTACTGGCGTTTTCGGATCTGCAAGATCCCGGTGGACCTCATTAAAAAATCAGCTCGACCGTATATTCTAGGCGGACTTTATGTAATATATATATATATATATATATATATATATATATATATATATATATATATATATATATATATATATATATATATATATATATATATATATGTATATATATATATATATGTATACGTATACATATATATATATATATATATATATATATATATATATATATATATATATATATATATATATATATATATATATATATATATATATATATATATATATTCAAAACCCGTTGTGTAGCATTCTACGCCGCATTTGCATCCGCAGGACAGTTGTGGATCTCAGATAACACAACCTGTACCTATCTAAAATAGTTTACCTCGGTAATAGTAAAAAGGTTTCAAAATCGGTCAGTTATTTTTGACACTTTTAGGTCCTACTGACACTTCAGACCTTACATAACGTAATCTATATGTATCTAAAATAGCTTAGCTCCCCAACAGTGAAAAAATTTTCAAAATCGGTCGGCTAGTTTATTTTTGACGCTTTTGGATCCGATGGACCCTGGCAGACTTTACATAACGTAATCTATATTTATCTAAAATAGTTTAGCTCTGTAACAGTGAAAAAATTTTCAAAATCGGTCGGTTAGTTTATTTTTACCACTTTTGGGTCCCATGGAACCTGGCGGACCCTAAATAACGTAATGTATGTCTATCTAAAATAGTTAGTTCCCCAACAGTGAAAAAATTTTCAAAATCGGTCGGTTAGTTTATTTTTGACACTTTTGGATCCCATGGACCCTGGCAGACCTTACATAACGTAATCTATATTTATCTAAAATAGTTTAGCTTTGTAACAGTGAAAAAATTTTCAAAATCGGTCAGTTAGTTTATTTTTGACACTTCTGGATCCTATGGACCCTGGCAGACCTTACATAACGTAATCTATACTTATCTAAAATAGTTTAGCTCTGTAACAGTGAAAAAATTTTCAAAATCGGTCAGTTAGTTTATTTTTGACACTTTTGGGTTCTATGGACCTTGGTGGACCTTACATAACGTAATTTATATTTATCTAAAATAGTTTAGCTCTGTAACAGTGAAAAAATTTTCAAAATCGGTCAGTTAGTTTATTTTTGACACTTCTGGATCCTATGGACCCTGGCAGACCTTACATAACGGAATCTATATTTATCTAAAACAGTTTAGCTCTGTAACAGTGAAAAAATTTTCAAAATCGATCAGGCAGTTTATTTTTGACACTTTTGGGTCCTATGGACCCAGGCGGACTTTACATAACGTAATCGATATTTATCTAAAATAGTTTAGCTCTGTAACAGTGAAAAAATTTTCAAAATCGGTCAGTTAGTTTATTTTTGACACTTTTGGGTCCTGTGGACCCTGACGGACCTTACATAATGTATTCTAAATCTATCTAAAATAGTTTAGCTCTGTAACAGTGAAGAAATTTTTAAAATTGGTCGTTTAGTTTATTTTTTACAATTATGGGATCAGTAAATCCTGGCGAAACTCATACAAATCTAGTACTCTAACAGTAAGAAAAGGGTTCTAAGGATCTCATATAACTTATGGCAGTCCGTAAGCTTCTTGCGGACATCATTTAATTAATTAATTCAAATACTTTAACTTACTAACTGTGAAAAAATTTTTAAAATCGATTGGTTAATTAATTTCTGGCCTTTTTAGGTCCCGAAAACCTTGACCTCACATAAAATACCTTAAATCCATTTGAAATGGTTTAATTTTTTAACATTATTAATTATTAGTGGAAAAATTTTCAAAATCGATTCAAAATATTTTTCCGTACATACATATCTACATTGTACATATTTTGTTTTGTTTTATATTTAATATTTATATCATAACATAATCTTCAATTTCTTGTTTACTTAAAAATTCAATAAAAAAAAAAAAAAATTCTTCATTACATTAGCTTAGAAAATCTGTTTAATTTACATTTTTTAACATGGGATAGAACCATGCTAATTATAATGCAATAAATGAGAAACAAAACTCTATACATGTATGTGTGTGATTACACATATATGTGAATAGTTTTCACTTGTTCTCACAAAATTCTTTAATAAAAAAGTGAAATATTTTTATACTTTATAAAGAACTGAGATATAAATATAAATTACTTATTAGACTAACAAAGAAAGAATAAAAGTGAAAATTTACATTTTCTCGAAAAATACTTAAAATAGAAAGAAAATTATAAGAATATTTTCTTCATAATTTTTTTTTCCTTTTCAACGATGTAAAAATCGAACTGCCTTATGATAGGATCGAATGATAAAAAATGGCCAGAAAACCTACTTCTGGGCATCCGACGTGTCTGGCTAACGAACTTAGCCAAGCCAATTCAGAATCCAGTCTGCACACAAAATTTCATAAGCGTTAGACGTTTCATTCGAGAGTTATCGCGCGGATACATATATATATATATATATATATATATATATATATATATATATAAATATATATATATATATATATATATATAAATTTTAGTGAATATCATTTTCGTATTCTAGGGACCTCAAAACATATTTCTGATATGGTCCCGGGCTTAGGTCGCACCGTGACACCTGGCGTAAAATCTGAATTTCCAGTTTTGGAAATTCGCTAAAAAGTGAACTTACTTTTATGACAAATGAAATACATACATATTAAGTAATTTAAAAATGTTATTAAAGTCACTGTTTATTTATAAATTAGGAATTTTGGATTTTTAGTATTTATAAAATAGAAATTTTGGATTTTTTTGGAAAGAAAAAATATCTTTATAAAGGCCTTCCAGTTTACTATTTAAGGTTCTTTTTTAATTTTTAAAACTAAAACATAAAGGCAATTAGCGGATAAACATGGGCAGGAATGTCCTCGTACGAATTGTGTTGGCTTTTTTTCTGCTACCTGTTTTCGGCACAAAATTGAAATTTACTGAGATACAGCCCTTAAATACTTAAAACCTTTTTTTAAAGCCTCGATCAGCCGAACACTCATCACCAGTTTTGAAACCAACAAAATGACAATTCGGTTGTAGACTTTCAATCACATTTCGCTTGTAAACATTCAATACCGAAGATGAAGGGGAAAATTCGACTACCGTGATGGGGCCCCGCTGCTCACGGCGTTTTTTAAATATGTAAATGGATTTACGCTACGTAATGTAAATACCACTCACCAGTCATGAGGTAATTAAATTTGTTTTTATTTTTAATATTAAGTTACACTATCCACTAATTCTGTAACTAATTTCAAGAGACAAATATTTAAAACCACCTAATTAAACACACTAAATTTTTTGCTTTTCAAAAATACAGTTATAATAAGCATTAATTAACAAGTTATGTAACTGCTTTTACAAAAATAAATTTTCGTAATTAAAAATAACACTGTTACTATACATATAATATAATATTACATCTACTTAAGAACAGAAATGTAAGTTACGAAATAAAATTCTTCATTCAAAGTAGGGTAAAAGCCCCTTTTGTGGAACGGTATCTAATAGTGGAACAGTTTTGACATTTACATACTTATCTCTTTAATTTAGTAAGGAAACTTTAAATGCGAGGTGAATTTAAATTGAAAAACAATCATTCTATTAATAATAATTTTTGTTATCAGAAATAACTTCATTAATATGTAAATGTTTATAATTAGATACCGTGCCACAAAGGGGGCTTTTACCCTAAACTTAAAAAATTATTTTAGTCAAAATGAAGACATTAAATCTATGAATTTACAAAACACAACGCCCAAAAAACATATTCGTCTTTATTTCTAAGCAATCTGTCACACATACATATTTTTCTATTTAATAATTTTTAGTGTTCCGCACCAAAACTGCTAAAACCGAATACTTATACAATCACTTTGGTGTCTCTCACAGGCGTAAATTTGAATTTCGATTCGATTCGGTGGTTAATTTCAGGGAATTAGATAAGGAATGGTATCAAAGGAAAGCTTACTAAAACATGAATTCAGTGATAACTATATATATTTTTATTCTTTTATATTCTTTGGAAAATACTCTTGAAAATTGCTGTTCGCGGCCCTTACTACTAGAAGGATCGCTCAGAAAAATCTGAAAAAATTCATGAATATTAAAAAAATGAGGTGTATATTGAATGAAAATTATCCGTACGCAATTTCCCAGGTAGGTATATTTAAAAAGTAAACTTAATGACAGGTTTTGCTTTGATCAAGATGTTGTTAATCAATAAAATTATATATATGTTATGTTAAGCGGGTCCTTTGGTGATTCTTTTACAAAGTTAGTTCTAGAAATCGAAGAAGAAGGAATAACTGATAAATCGACACACGAAAAATATAATTTCTGTGCTTTAATATTATTTAGTATTTGTAAAATTTTGTTAACGAATCTATGGAAATAATTTGCTGACTTAAAATTATTGAAAGAAAAACAGGTAACGAACGTTGACACATTTTTTTCTAGCAAACGAAAACAGGCCAAGTAGGCAATAAAATTTCTTCGACAGGAAAAATAATTTCTCTACTTTCATATGCGGCATATTAAATTGAATCCACAAAAACCACTGATTGTACGGAACACTACTTGTGCAAGTATAATTTTTTTTATACTTCACGATTTGTTTAATTTTCTTTTTTCTAGATTTTCTATGTTGAAGAACTCCTAATAATTTCGTACAGCGTAAGGTATTACACAATACCTGTAAGAGTATATTTAGTCCAATTTTATTCAACTGAATATAACATTTATTCAATAATTGTTACATCAATTAATCAACTGACGTAATCCACCTTTTGTTAATGTTAATTATTAATTTGTTTATATTTGTTACCTATTGATTTCTCAGAGATAAAATATTAAAACAAATATATCATATTATGTAATTTTTACAATACAATCATCGATCGCTACAAAACTGGCGTTAACCCTAGAATCATACGTTGGTCTACGAGAAACGTTAATCATACATCGACGTCGTTTTGACGGATGGACTTTTTACGGAGAGTTTTAGAGTTTATTTGCAAAAAACATTTTTTTTACATAACAATACTACAAAAGCGAACAAAATATTTAAAAAAATTGGATTTGGAAAAATTTCTTAATGTAAATATTTATTAATTTTTTTAATCTTTTTATCAAAGCATATTTTCATTATAAAAATTAAAAAATAGATAAATACATCAATTGTAATAATTAATTTATGAACTATTATGAGTCAGTGGACATGTGTGACTTTACAGAATGTGAAATTTCTCAGTCATAAATATTCCTATAGATATGTAGTTATTTCCCCATTAGGCACATTTGTAAATTTTCTAAAATTTGTTAGTAATTTTTCGAATAAGATCTCAAAAAATAATAAAAATTAAAATATTTTCCACAAAATAAATTGTTAATCTTTTATTAAGTCATTCGAAATGCATTCTTTAGTTTTCGATTCAATATATTAAAACTTCAGTATTATGTCGTCTCTATAAGTCAAACAGCTATAATCATCTTTCACATTATCATAATCATTGAATAAATTAATTATAACATCCATATCTTTAATAAATTTTAAAAAAAATTAGGAAAACTTTTATATGTAGTGCACAAAATCTTCAAAAAGAACATACGTTAATCATACATCGACGTCCTTTTGACGGACACTATTTCAATACAAACAAAACGACAATGACTATAAACAAAAAAAATATATGTGGTGTGTTATAATAACAAATAAATTAGATAACAGAAATCTCACAGCAAACAAGTAACAACAAGTCGTAGTATTGGAGCAGGTAGAGAAGTTCGTACGTCGTTTTGACGTGTACGTATGATTCTAGGGTTAATATAAAATTTTTTAAGTATTACATCATGTCCACATACAATATAATCTACATATATTATACAACTCTAACAGAAAGGATAGAGCGAACGTGTATAGCCTGTCTCATTCCCTCTCCCCCGTCTAGAGATGGGCGACGGGAAAATTCCCAGTGGGAATTTTCCCGGGTAAATTCCCATTTGGGTATTTATTGGGTATTTTCCCGGGAAAATTCCCAAAACCTGGGTAAAAACGATTACTTAGTTGTACTTCTTTGCAAATGTGTTTTTAATTAGATCTCAATATATGTATTTGTTAATTGTGCGTGGAGGTTTACATAATATAATGTTGATGTAAAGTTTTTTAATTATTATTATCATAAAACCACTTCAGTACATACTGAATGTTTATTTATCTTTAAATTTAAAAATACATGCATACATATTATGTCGGATCAACTTAAGATGACTTTTCAACGAAGTTAGCAATTAAATTTATAACTCAATGTGTTCAAATTTCAGAGAAATATCTACGTTTTAAAAGAAAATTAAAATGCCACGAAATTCAAAATTGACAAGTGAGAATCGAGCTAAAATTTCGACGTTTTGGAAATTGTAGTACTTAAAAGATAATCTAAAGGGGCGAAAACTATGGAAAAAACTGTCGTGGTAGGCCCAGGAAATTGACACCGAAAAATGAAACGCGTATTGTACAACTAGCCACGAAAATAAATTGTCTAGAGAAGAACTGTCGAACAAAAATTGTATAATAACGTGATATATTAATTAGTATTTATGTAGTATGAAGATTAATTATTTACGTTTAGCAAATATTGTTTATGATACAGCGGTTTTATAGTTTAATTCAAAAATATTACGATAAATAGTACATTAAAATAAATACCCACTTTTCGGGAATTTTCCCGGGAATTTACCCCGTTTTTACCCACTTTGGGAATTTTCCCGGGAAAATTCCGGGTAGAATCCCATCTCTACCCCCGTCCGACACTACGTCTTGTCCAACTTTTTCCTATATTGCAAACTAGCCGTACCCGCGACGTCGTTCGCGCAAAGCATTGTTCTAAACTCAATGAGAAGTATGTAAGTGTAATAATTATACAAAACTTGCAAAGAATAATAACTTTTGTGTAATGCACAATGCTCAAATTTTCTATTTTTCCGTGGGAATGAGGAATTTTCCCGGAGTAAAAAGTATCTTAAATGTTGACCCAAGTAATAAGTTAATCACCACACCAAATTTCATTAAATACACGAAGAGAAAATTCCTATAAAAATTATTGTGCTCATACTACAATCGACGTGTAACAGGCGAACATATCCAATTTTTGTACGGTAAAATTATAAAAATTACAATAATATAACTATAATTTTTATAATTTTACCGTACAAAAATTGGATATGTTCGCCTGTTACACGAAGATTGTAGTATGAGCACAGTAATTTTTATAGGAATTTTCTCTCCGTGTAGTTTTTGCGTAATATGTGCACATGCACATAATGGTTTTTCAATTTTCCCGTGGGAATGAAACATTTTCTCGGAGTAAAAGGTATCTTAAATGTTGACCCAAGTAATAAGCTATCACCACACCAAATTTCATCAAAATTCGTCCAATAGTTTTTGCGTAATGCGTGCACCTGCACAAAATGGTTTTTCTATTTTCCGGTGGGAATGAGGCATTTTCCCGGAGTAAAAAGTATTTTATATGTTGACTCAGGTAATAAGTTATCATCACACCAAATTTCATTAAAATCCGTCCAATAGTTTTTACGTGATGCGTGAACAGACACAGATAGACAGACAAAAATTCTAAAAATCGCTGTTTTGATATCTACATTGATAACTATTTACAGTACCAGTACAATTATCCAAAAATATTCCATGTACAGAAATGGTCTCGTTACAATTTTATTATATGTATAGATTATGTAATGAAAAAAGTTAAAAGAAGAATGGTGAGAGTGCTGGGGAACATATATAGATCAGATATTTTTTTTAAATAAGTTCTCAGGGTGTCTTATGTTTTTTGATGTCTTAAATTTTTTTTTTTTTTAAAACTAGGGCCATGAAAGACCGACTTCGCATTTGTTTAATTACGACGGACGAAAACAAGATCAAAAATTGCTAAAAGAATACTGTTGAGGAAATGTTTAGTTAGAAATAAACTGGTTATTTAAATTTTTTTAAAATAAAGAATATTTTTTATATTATTTGCGGTTATATTTACGTTTCAGAATAGCCATCAAACATCAATGAACCGACGCGGCAATGTTATTTGAAAAAATAAATGTAATCAATCGTTATATTTGATTACTTCGATTATAAATTTTGATAAATTTTTATCAATTTTTGTGATAACCTTTAAAATTATGAATTGGTAGGTACAGTATTGATCAAAACATTTACAACGATGACAACCACAAATTACATATTCCAACTACGTATCTCTATACTAGCAAGATCACTGTGACAGAAAAGTGACGTAAAATTTTTCTCCCGCTTCAAACGCACAACATGTTACTACATAAATCTCGTATCTATGTATCTGTAATATGCGCTTGTGTGTGTGTGTTATGCGTCACATTCTATCTATAGAAAGAGGGGATTACACCGACTACACTGTATGCGTACTGTTCCTGCATATATTATATAGTATGTATTCACTTATATTGTTGGGAAGTGGTTGATAACAATACAAACAATCGATCTTCACACGGCTACAGTTGCTGTGTGACTAATCAGTTTAAGCGGTATCAACCACACACAGGCACACTGCTATCCACAATTTTTTACACACACGCTTAAGCCTAGTTTTCATTAGTAGAGTTATAGTAGGAAAGTATACTAGCATACTTTTTAGCCAAATTGTGTTACTCTACCAATTCTGGTAGAGTAACTGTCCACACAGAAATTTAAAGCATTACGGTAGAGTAGTCAGATTGTATACAATTGAACTGACAATAATGAATCGTCACCGTTTGGCTCTGGGAGGTATTTGAAAAATATTGCTGGTATTTCGCTGCAGAAGTGACTAGCTATTGAAGAAGGGAGTAAAGTAATGAAAGTATGGATTAGAGATTTGATCAAGAGTCGGCATAGCCATGCAGAAGTGGTCTTCTTTTGAAGGAACTTGCTGAAAAGAATATACAGGGCCGGCAAGATTCAAAATTTTTCTCTACAAAAATACGGTTGAAGAGCAAAAAAAAAAATATTTTTTCATTTCGTCAGGGTCCCTAACATAGTATCCGGGCCCCCGAGCAACTGCTCCACCTGATCTCGCTCACGCCAGCTCGGAGGATATACAAGAGTCTAAATTGTGTTCATTCATTTTTGTGACAACAAAACAAAATAGCTGAATTTCCAATCTGGAAATTGGCTAAAAACACGATAAACATGTGGAGTATATCCTCATACACAGTGCACTTGACTATACCCAACCTGTTTTCATTAGAACAGTGATTGTAGAGTAGAGTAGAAATCAGTGGTGGGGGAATGCAAGTGGTAGAGTTACTATCCACGTATCTCTATCATGAAATTTGCAGTGTGCATTTTTGTGTACCTTAGGCTCGTAGGTAGTCAGTGTCTCAGTGGCATTCACCGAGTGTAGGTCAGTTAAACAATAATGGATTTGATTGTAATGTTGGTTGTGTTTGCATTGTTACATCCGCACACATAGCGTTGTGGTATCACACATATGTATGCGAGCCCGGTCACGTGAGTGCCACCTCTATCTTCGATTACGCACACATACACAGTTTAGCGCGCCAATACAAAGTAAACACCGTGCACGTATATAACATATTTTCTATCTCTTACTGGTTACACTGATTCCAGTAGTGGAGAGATACGTATTCCGTATTGTACCTCTGTCCTCTGTGGTTACTATCCTACCGTGCAATCTTACTCTACTTTACCATAATAAAGTACCCTACTCTACCGATAATATTTACACTGGTAGAGTTAGAAGGATAGTTAGTACTTGCCTAAATTACTCTACCGCTAACTCTACCAATGACAACTAGGCCTTAGGGCTTGATGACAACAAACTCTTGAAAAATGAAATATTACACAAATTTAGGTATTTATGTTACGATAATTTTGTAGAGTACTGTACAAATACAAAAAGAATGTATATGATATTATGTACAAGTACATATTATTACGTAAAATTTTGCAAATTTTTTTTAAAGGTCACTTTTTTTTAAATATCACAGTAGATATTATAAATTTGAAGAAGAAAAGCTTATTAGACTATTGATTTTCGCATACTTAATCCGAAAGAGTTTTATGTTCTCGAAGATAAAAAGCAACTATTGATTTGTGAGCAGTTGATTAAAATTTGACGCGTGAATGATTAGATCAAAATATCACTCAGCGTGCGTATGATAATATTCAGTTGGCTCATAATGAGTTAATAAAAAAAATACCCCTGTCGCAGCATCCTGCATAACATAGCGAATTTCCGTTTATAAAAAATCCGTTTTTCTGTGATTTTTCACCCTTTTAAGTGATTTTTCCTCCTCTTTCTAATGGTGTAAATAAATGTCGAAAAAAATTTTTAACTTTAGAAAATTTTGGCAAAAAACTAATTTTTTTCACGAAAAATGGTCAAAAAAACCATGTTCTAGGCATCCGACATGGCTGGCTAACGAATTTGTCCAACGGTGTGGGACTAAATATAAATTTAATACATAAATTTTAGTGAATATTCTTTTTGGTTTCTAGGGATCCCAAAACAAATTTCTATTATAGTCTCGGGAGATTTATTTCGGAGCTCTAAAAAATAGAACTTTCTTCGGAACCCTAAAAAACGGCATATAAGTAACATACAAACATATGTATACATATGTATGACGTATATGACTTATATACAATCTATCTTCCTGTACCACAAACACATTCTTTCATATAATTATGCATATAGGTATACCCCTGTCGCAGCATCCTGCATAACATAGCGAATGCCCTTTTATAAAAATTAAATTTTCTCGGAAACTAGTTGACATAGAATAATAGTTTAAAGACCTTTTTTATGTAATTTTTTTTCGTCGTTTAAATGATGTAAAAAAATTTCGCAAAAATTTTTAAATAAGTGGAAATTTTGGCAAAAAACTAATTTTTTGCAAGAACAAACACCATGTTCCTGGCATCCGACGTGTCTGGCTAACGAACTTGTCCAACGGTTTGGGACTTCCAACATTTTCACCAAATTTCGTAAACCTAGGACATTTCGTTCGAGAGTTATCGTGCGGACACATATATATATATATACATATATATATATATATATATATATATATATATATATATATATATATATATATATATATATATATATATATATAATATATATACACATATATATATATATATATATATATATATATATATATAATATATATATGTGTCCGCCACGATAACTCTCGAACGAAATGTCCTAGGTTTACGAAATTTGGTGAAAATGTTGGAAGTCCCAAACCGTTGGACAAGTTCGTTAGCCAGACACGTCGGATGCCAGGAACATGGTGTTTGTTCTTGCAAAAAATTAGTTTTTTTGCCAAAATTTCCACTTATTTAAAAATTTTTGCGAAATTTTTTTACATCATTTAAACGACGAAAAAAAATTACATAAAAAAGGTCTTTAAACTATTATTCTATGTCAACTAGTTTCCGAGAAAATTTAATTTTTATAAAATTTATATATATATATATATATATACATATATATATATATATATATATATATATATATATATATATATATATATATATATATATATATATAAATTTTGGTGAATATTATTTTCGGTTTCTAGGGACCTCAAAACAAATTTCTGCCATGGTCCCGGGTTCAAGTCGCGTCATGACAGTGGCTGTAATAGCTGAATTCCATTCTGGAAATTCGCTAATAAATAAAGTAGGTGTGTATTACTTATGAAAAGAAAAAAAAAGAAAGGCATAATATAGGATAATTAATGTTTTGTATAGGAAGAAAATACACAGGTCTACGTGATATTAATAGGAAACAAATTTGACATTTCCTGTTCAAAAAGAATGACGTCTCAATTGTCTTAGGTGAATTATTATTTGCAGGTACATAATTTATGTCATTTTCACATTTTATAGTTTGTCTAATAAATAACATATGTTACATCATGCGCGACTTACTTAAATCTTAAAAGTCAATTTACTCACAATGAAATTTAATATTTATAAAATTATTGTAGCCTTTCAGTTCGAAAAAAAAATGATTTTTGAATTGAATAATTAGACTAGTCAACAAAACAAGGATTTTTTCTGTCTGTAAACTTGATGAAAATCGACATGTTTTCTCTTCAAAGTTTAGTTTAGTTGGTTTAGTTTCACTTGATGATAGCAGCGAAAATTCTAAGTATTCATTTCTAATTCCTTTCCATTTGCATTTTTAATTGGTACTTCTTGATTAAAGTAATTCAAAAGTCATATGAGGGGTACCACACCATAACGTTGTAAGTGCCAAAAAAAGAAGTTTTCAGTAGAGACCAAAAACCGTTTTAATTGAGAACTAACAAACGAATTAACACATAAAATATTTATTATTAAACTTTCATTTAATACACATAATTAACATACAAATTTGTAATATTCCGAAAAACAGAAATAATTTTAATATTAATTTAAAAAAACTGAAAACGACAAAACGTTGTAAGTGCCATTATTTATGCAAGTCATAACGTTGTAAGTGTATCTTTACTTGCACTTATCAAATTAAACTAAAACTTTTAAGATATCTGTTTTATGAAACTTTCATAAAACAATTTATTTTCTCCTGATAAATACGGTAACATGGCATGAATGTTCTTCTTCTTCTCAGCAGCTAAAGGTAAGGTGCTCGCTTCATCTCAATTTCCAAGTCCTCAAAATTCGTCTTTGTGACTTCAGGTTTCAACAGTGAAATTGTTATCCATTGGGCAAACTTTCCGTAACTTTTCTTTGTATAAACTACACCAAAATTTTCAGATGTTACTCAAATCATAGTAGCCGAAGATATCTGTAGTTTTTTGGTGTTAATCATCGTTTTAGCCAGACTCATCCAATCAAAAAACGTTGTAGTCTCCACTATTGAGAATAATATTTCTTTACCAGCATTCGCAACAAGCTCAATGAGGTCTCTTGCAATAAGTGGCTTTGTACACTTTTTTGTTTTCTTAATAATTGAAAAATCACGATAGCAGGCACATACAACGTTATGACTTGCTTTTTAACAGTATTGAGGATGGTGGCCGTCACAGAGTCTGGACGGTCGGAATTTTAAGGGTGCAGGTAAACACCGGTATCTACAACGCTTTACTGCAAAAAAACGTATTCGAGTTCGTATGGCACTTACAACGTTATGGTTTGGCACCCCTCATATAGTAAAGATATTTTTGTAACTCCCAGATAAAAGTACTTACTTCAATTTCTCATAATACCAAACCAAAATCAGCAAGCGAAATTTAACTTAAGTAACTAGGTAATAATTAATGAACTACTTATTTAAAATAATAAAATAAACAAATTCAAACTTGTCGATAAAGATAAAAATAGTTATTGTTTAATATATTTAATTTATCCAAAGTATACTTGATCTAATATTATTTTATACAATTTAAATGACATTTAAATAATGTTTTCCTTAATTTTTGTAATTTTAATTACTCGGAATTGTAAAAAATAATATATACACCACGGAACTAAAGTGTTCCTGCGGATTCCTCGTGTAAATTGTTGCTCTCAAGCCTTTACAGGCCTTCTGTTGACACTCAGGACCAAAAGTCACACTTCAATTTATTGGTGTACATATGTACAATATTAGGGTTGACCGGGGTAATTGTGAATGGATTTTCATGAGTTAAGATAAAAGCGTTGTTTTAAGTATTTTTTATTTTATATACATCACATTATGGTTGATTTATTTTTAATTCTACATTATTCAGGATGCACCAAACAAATTTTGAGCAAATTCGTATATCAAACAAAAATTTTATAAGCCATTCACATTTCCCCGGTGCGGTTTTGCAAATCTTATGAATTTCGGAGTAAAAGTGAATGCCATCAGAAAAATTATTTAGAATGGATTACAAGAGAAGTGTGGTACGTCAGAGTAAAGCCCAGCTCAAATTCTTCACATTTACTCTACTTTCAAAATTTTTTATCATACTTTAGCGGTCACAATTTCTCTTTGTTTAATGCAAGTTACGCATACCTCAAATTTCTACAAAAAGTCAAGGTTAAAGAAAAATAACAAAAATTGTAGGAGCAAATTTATTACAAGCTAAAAATGATATTTTGATGATATTTTGTCATTTTATCATATAAAAAATAAAAAAATTCCATGTATTCACACAAAAGCAAGGAAAATAAGACTTTTTCAAGGAAATACATTTAGTTTACATGAATAAAAAACAACAATTTTTTTTTTTTGTATCTTTTGTACAACGGGAACTTGTACAATAAGGTCACCAGCACCTTCATCAACATTTTCAACTCTGAAAAGGACACTACTGAAATTTTTGACCGAATGGGGGCATTTGTGAATGAAGTTCACAATTACCTCACAATTTTAAAATCATGGGGTAATTGTGAATTGGTGATAAATTGTCTAATTTCTTTAGCAATTAATAAGGAACCCTCTCAGGGTTTAGACCACTTCTTTAGAAGTACTTTTAACCATTTCATACCTTTTAAAAAAAGAAAATGTATTTAAAAAAAAATTTTTTTTGAGGATTGGTCCAAGTAAGATACATAAAATTTTGCAAGGGTTTTTTAAAAATAAAAAAAAATTTTTAATAGCATATTAAGAAAGGACAGAAAAACATATTAAGAGTTGATTTTTAACAATATTAATGTTATTTTAGAAATTATAGGCGCCGCTCACAATTGCCCCAATTCACAATTACCCCGGTCAACCCTACTATTATTTATTATATACCTCTAAACTGAAAAAAAAACCTTTTTGTATGTCTATCATATGATGCTGAAAGCGGCAAAATCAAACTTTTCAACTGAAAACTACGATTTTTCTACTTAATAATTTATAAGGAATAACAAAAGTAACGGGCAGAATACAAACTTAACTTTCATTTACATAAAAACGAAAATTATTTAAGAAACTAATTTTGTATAGAATTTCGGAATATTTGAATTAAAAGTAATTTAACTCATAATTAAGATAATTCTACACAGGTAGAAGCACAAAATATTGTAGCGAATGTTTTCGTAAATTAAAAGTGTGTCGAATATATCAGAAATGTTACGTAACAGACTGTAATGTTTATATAAACTATAATAATAAAATGAAAATTATGTAATTTGATATCACTTTCAAGAGAGTTGTTTCACACAGTATAACCATTATTGTGTTTGTTTGTTGCTTACGCCAACACTAGCACGTCCAATTCAAACTGTAACATAGAATAATAATGACATGAATAAAAACTCGAAAAAATATTGACTTGTCTCTAGAAAATGACAGGTTGAAAAACAAAACAAACAGCCAGTTGTTTTTGTTAGAAAATATTAAATTTACTTTGAAAGTAAATCTACCGAAAAATCTACCAAGCAAATTTTATTCAGTGATTAATTTGAAAATTTTGTGGGTTACAATAATTTGTTTGGAAATTAAATAACTTTTTAGCAACATGTTATTAGGTACACAAAACTTAAGTTTCAATATTTGCATTTGTATTTACGAATTCCACGATTTCCACCAGAGCCGGTAAATCGACGAATAACTACTTTACTTAAGGCAGCTACACACGTAACTGCAAGCTTGACAAGCATACATGATCAAGCTTTTTGTACAAACATGCTTGAGCGTTTGTATGATAATTTTGCACAATCATTTTGATTGTACAAGCGGCTTGAAGATTAATTGAATTTCAATTATGCATGCTTGAACGCGTTAAATTGCGCAAGCAAAACTGAGTGTGTGTACCAATGTGCAAGATTGTACAAGCCGATATTAATCTTGTATGAGATCTGTTTGTTACATCTTCCTATTGTTGATATAAATCTGATTGTTAAAACATCATGTCTAGTGATTTAAAAATAAACCGCGAATTACCTGAAAATTTTGTTCATATATACCAAAGTCAGGAATGTCTTTGGCTTATCAAATCGAAGGAATACCATGATAAAGTGAAGAGAGATACAACATAGGATATATTATTGAAACAATATAAGTTAATTGATGTAAACGCTGATAAGAATACAGTTATAAAAAAAAATAAACTCCTTTAGGACAAATTATAAAAGAGAAATGAATTTTTTTTATTTATATAAATAAGGACAAAAACAGCTAAGGCGAGCGCATCGCCATTCGAACTCGACATTTTTCAAAAACAAACTGGCGTTTGTGCAAGCATGCTTGAACCGTGTGGTGGCGAAGGGAATTTGTGCATGCTTGTACAAAAAGCTTGATCATGCATGCTTGTCAAGCTTGCAGTTACGTGTGTAGCCACCTTTAATTGAATATTACCTGGGAAGTTAATTTATACTATTCGTTGATTTGTCTTTTATTATATTACTATGGACATAAAAATAATTAATACCCCTGTCGCAGCATCCTGCATAACATAGCGAATTTCCGTTTATAAAAATTAATTTTTCTCGGAAACTAGTTGACATAGAAAAAAAGTTTAACGACCTTTTTTATGTAATTTTTTCTCCTCTTTTAAATGGTGTAAAAAAAATTTTTGGTAAAAAACTAATTTTTTGCAAGAACAAAAACCATGTTCCTGGCATCCGACGTGTCTGGCTGACGAACTCATCCAAGGCCTTGGGACTTCCAATGTTTTCACCAAATTTCGTAAAAATTGGATACTTCGTTCGAAGGTTATCGCGCGGACACACACACACACACACACACATATATATATATATATATATATATATATATATATATATATATATATATATATATATATATATATATATATATATATATATATAAATTTTAGTGAATATTATTTTCGGTTTCAAGGGACCGCAAAACAAATTTATGCCATGTTCCCGGGCTCAAGTCACGTTATGACAGTGGCTGTAATAGCTGAATTCCATTCTGGAAATTCGCTAATATTGAAATTATGATAGGTAATTATTAAAATTATATACAGAACGCGATTAATGAGAATCGTAAAATTTTTCTTGTTTTTTTTAAGGACGTACCTACAATTATTATTACTAAAATGGAACGCATGTCAAGGATAAACAATTCAGATTACTCAATCTTTTTAGAAATATTTATAACGGTTTGATGCTCTTGAATTTTTTTTTAATGTTTATTATTTTGCATACAATGATCAGATGGCCTTAAGTAAATCAATTATGAGTTGTTACACGCAGCTTTACTTTGCACGCTTAACTCGAAAATAAGTATGATTTTACACGGAGAGAAAAATCCTATAATTTTTGTAGAGAAAATTTCAGAAAAATTACCATGCTCCCCTATAATCCGTGCGCGATCGACGACCAAAATAAAAAATATGTGCTAGCATGGTAAAATTTAATGTGGTGCTAACACAACTTTTATCACACTCTTATGCATGTATATTATAGTTTAATTCTTGTTGTCGTACTCTTTCATTTGCGCATCTGACTCGCGACCTTATATTGGTTGCACTGTACCTGTAAAAACATGTATACAAAAATGATGGCCAACAATATAATTCTAATACATATACTAAAGATAGGTAAATAACAAAAAGATGAATTAAACGATGACATCATCCTAAGAGAGTGTAAAAGCAACTGACTACTAGCTGCATCAAGGTGCTTGGTGCGAGCTGTCTGACAAAGTTTCTTCCACAGTCCACACCTATGGTTCGCATGTAACCCATGTAACTCGCTGATTGAGGTACATTTCATTACAGCGTTCCCAACACAACCAACTTTCTTTCTGTTTTTTTTTTTTTTCTATTATTAGCATGTTAGCATGGTAATTTTTTTAATAAACACAATTAAAAATTATTTTTTTGTCGGTAATGGAACTTTTTACTGTGCTGTTTTACAAATTTTACGGAGATAATATTACGAAAAGAACATTCCATCCTTTAAATTTTTTATGATTAATTATAATCTTTATATTTTTACCTTACAGAATTTAATATGTTCGCCTTTTACACGTCGATTGTAGTGCTGAGCACAGTAATTTTTATAGGAATTTTCTCTCCGTGTATTTGCAAAGAGTCTAATTATAATAACAATCTGGTTTAATGTCTGTTCTTCAGACTTTTCATCTATTTAACAGACGCCACTCACATCAATATTTATATATTTTTATTAGCACTACAATTTTTACATTATCTATACATTTATGATGTGTGTGGAGAATAAGGAAAGTGGTGGAGGCCACTGTTTAGAAGGTGTGAGTCTACAGCAGTCTTCTTTGAAATAACTATGCCGATACTCATATGAAATAGTGAAGGAAAACTGCAGAAAACCTTCACTAGCAAAGCTGGCTGCCGGATTCGAATCTTCAACCTACCAGTCCGCGAATAACTTGCCCACTAGATTAAAAGAATCAAATTTTTTCACGTAACTTTTTTAAGTCAATTTCTTTTTTTTCATTTTGCCTAAAAACAAATTGGCTAATTTGGCGATTCGAAAACAATAATTTCGTCATTTATAAAATAATTAAAAATCAACTAACAAGGGGAGGGCACGGCCTCGGAAATTGACTTCGGGATGAGACTTCGTATATTAATAGTATACCTTTACGGTATTAATATACTAAAATAGTAAAATGCAATAGCCAGCCGTTTTCGAAAAAAATGCCTTTAAAGTTTTAAATTTTTTTTTAATGTCTTTTATACTAATTTAATATGATATTAAAATAGAGTGAAATGGCTCGGTCGTCAATGCATCGGCTCCGTGTCCTGAGGTCACGGGTTCGAGGCTGGGTCCATGCACTGATTTTTTAAAAATTTTTTTTTTATTTAATTTAAAATATAAAAATTAATAGTATGATATATAAATGCTAATTGTCACAATGTAAAATAATTTATATTTGAATTAACCTACCGTATGCTTGAATAATAACAGTTATAAGAATTAATGTTAATTTTTTTTTAATGCGTAAAATGTGTTTTTAATAGTAATAACGTAATTTCATTTTCATAGTTATATTTTCTTGTTAGAAATTAAATTTTCCGTGTTATTAAAAATATATTGCAAAATTAAACATTAATTTTCAAATATAAATTATTTTACATTGTAACAATTAGCATTTATATATATCATACTATTAATTTTATAATATTTTAAATATTTTAAATTAAATACAAAAAAAAATTTAAAGAAAATCAGTGCATGGACGCAGCCTCGAACCCGTGACCTCACGAGACGGAGCCGATGATGCTCTATGGAGCCGATGCATTGACGACCGAGCCATTTCACTCTGTTTTAATGTCATATTAAATTAGTATAAAAGACATTAAAAAAAATTTTAAAACTTTAAAGGCATTTTTTTCGAAAACGGCTGGCTATTGCATTTTACTATTTTAGTATATTAATACCGTAAAGGTATACTATTAATATACGAAGTCTCATCCCGAAGTCAATTTCCGAGGCCGTGCCCTCCCCTTGTAAGAGTGAATTGGGTTCACGCAATTAGGGTTCCACACACAGTGAGCAATCAAACAACAATGGACGATAAATTGATAAATTGAAAAACAAAAAAAAAGAAGAAGAAAATGCGACAGGCCGCCAATAAAATATAAAATTGAAAAAGTCAATAGCAAACTTTTACATGTTTCAGCTAATTAATGGCCATCTTCATAAATAAAAATTAGGTATCAAAAACCTCAATAAAGAAAACTCACAGAGATGACATTACAATTTGTTAGATGAAAGTTAATCAATTAAAAACATTTTAATTAATACTTAAATCACTTATAAGTTAAATTTACTTTTTTCTTTTTGTTTTTAATTTTATAAACTTTTTATATTTATTTTTGTATGTTTAAATCTAATCCAAATTTGCTTGTGATAACTGAAATATGTATGAATTGTCCCACACTGTACTGAACATTAATAAGTACAGATAAACTCCGAAAAACACGGTTAATTGGTTTCGTGTTTTTTGGAATCGTGTTGTTCGAGACTACAAAAAATGGGATTTCGTTTCAAGTATAAACATAAAAAAAAATTATTTAAGTTTACATTTTTATATCAAAGAATATAGGTATGTATTTTATTGTTTTTCAAAAGAATTTCTCGAAAATCGTGTAGTTTGAAACCGTGTAATTCGGGGAAAGGTATCCCCGGGTTCTTCGAGTACTGCGTTCTTCGGGGGTCTACGTGTACCTTGTCAATTATTGTATTTCCCCTTGTTAATTAAAATATTTTTTTTCAGCAACTATTATAGTATCAAAAAACTGTAGCCTTCTGGAGTTATATGTTTAAAATCACGACACTAGAAATTATAAAAAAAAATTTTTAAAATCCTTAGAGGTCAAATGATACCTCACACGATATAGGTATTAATTTAAACTTTGATGTTTTGAATTAAACTGATTCCCCGGTTTAATCAAAAATAATTTTTTTTCTAAACGTTGACTGGTCATATGTGCACGTCATCAAGACTTAACGCTATGCCTTTCAAATTTCAAGTTTTCAAGAGAAATCTCTGTGACAGACGGGCACTCGAGAGTGATCTTGCGAGGGCTCCGATTTTCCTTTTAAGGTACGGAACCCTAATTAAAAAATCATAATTCAAAAACTGTAGTGAAAAAAATTACGTGTGCTTTCATTAAATTTAAAATAAATGAGTCGTTCTCCTGCATATCTTCTGTGTTTTTACCTGTTGAGAATATTTTAGTATCTGATTGAAATACATACATAATGAAATGGAATTATAATTTCACCAATAAATTATTTATAATTTAATTGAAAATCAATCAATAAAAATCACTTATTAACTTGCACTGTTCATTACACCACACAATAATAGTACCCAACAATAACTGCTAATTCAAATCGTCTTTTAACCCATTCACTTCTCTGTTTACGCATTTGAATTTTGGTATGTGTCAAGTATTACAATAAAATTTTACAAACCTTCGGGCAATGTGTATCCCTAGAATCATACGTTGGTCTACGAGAAACGTTAATCATAAATCGACGTCGTTTTGACGGATGGACTTTTTACGGAGAGTTGTAGAGTTTATTTGCAAAAAACATTTTTTTTAAATAGCAATACTACAAAAGCGAACAAAATATTTAAAAAAAATGGATTTGGAAAAATTTCTTAATGTAAATATTTATTAATTTTTTTAATCTTTTTATCAAAACATATTTTCATTATAAAAATTAAAAAATAGATAAATACATCAATTGTATCATAAAACATGTGTTTCAAATAATTAATTATTGAACTATTATGAGTCAGTGGACATGTGTGACTTTACAGAATGGGAAATTTCTCAGTCATAAATATTCCTATAGATATGTAGTTATTTCCCCATTAGGCACATTTCTAAATTTTCTAAAATTTGTTAGTAATTTTTCGAATAAGATCTCAAAAAATAATAAAAATTAAAATATTTTCCACAAAATAAATTGTTAATCTTTTATTCAGTCACTTGAAACGCATTCTTTAGTTTTCGATTCAATATATTAAAACTTCAGTATTATGTCGTCTCTATCAGTCAAACAGCTGTAATCATCTTTCATATTATCATTATCATTGAATAAATTAATTATAACATGCATATCTTTAATAAATTTTAAAAAAATTAGGAAAACTTATATATATATATATATATATATATATATATATATATATATATATATATATATATATATATATATATATATATATCTTTAAAAAAAAAAACATCGCGTAATCATACATCGACGTCCCTTTGACGGACACTATTTCAATATAAACAAAACGACAATGACTATAAACAAAATAAATACGTCTTATGTGTTATAACAACAAATAAATTAGATAACAGAAATATCACAGCAAGCAGGTACCCACAAGTTGTAGTATTGGAGCAGGTAGAGAAGTTCGTTCGTCGTTTTGACGTGTACGTATGATTCTAGGGGTATACAATTTTATATGTTGGTGTATCCGTTTCTTAAAAAAAAAAACACTGGCACAAACCATGAAAAATTTTTGCCCTACTTGTGGACGTTGTACAATACTACAAAAATAAAAAAAAAAATTAAATTAAAAAAATTATATAGATGACGCGTGGATTTGAACTTGGAACCTCTCAAATATACCAATGGTACACTTTACACACAGAGTTACACATCACTGTTATAAACAATACAAACTAGAGATGTCGATTTTAAATCGATTAATCGAAGCTTAAAAAATCCATTCCTTTTTCGATTTTTTTCATTTGAATCGATTCATGAATCGATTATTAAAAGTAAGAGATCGATTTTTTCCAAAAATAACTTCATTTTAATAGTAATTACTAATTATTTCTTTGTATAATTTGAATCGATTATTAAAAGCAAGAGATCGATAACCGATTTTTTCCAAAAATAACTTCATTTTAATAGTAATTCTACAGAGAAACATGCGTTAAAATGAAACACCAAAAACTCTATTGTTAATTGTCACTTTTTACTCGTTATAACAACGAACCCCTCCTATGGCTCTATATAAGTCAGACTATTAATACAAAAGGAAGGAAGAGACCACCTATCTGTGCAAACGACGATCCCTTTCCTACAAAAGCGACTTATTTAGAAAACATTTTTTTGTCAATTTGTTTGAAATTTTTGAATAAACTTGGTTCAATTCGTGGTATTCGTCCTACATATTCAATTGCCTTATTTTTTATAATTATAATTGAAAAGTTAACTCATTCATCGCCTTTACAAATATAATGTAAGGCGTTTTTACACGATATTACCGATATTACCTATGTACTATCAAGTAAGTCCCTTAAACAAAAATTATCAGCTAATTTTATTAAACTTTTCAAAATTTCGATTTTTTAGATCGATCTCACAGAGTCGATTTTTTTTAGCCGATTTTTTTTTTTTTTTTTGAATCGATTTTTTTGATTTCGATTTAAATCGATCCAAAAATCGATCTTTTTTTTGGAGAATCGACATCTCTAATTTAAAACAACCACGCGAGTGAAGCCACGGGTATTTAAGCTAATAAGTAAATAAAAAAGCGTTACTGAATGGGTTAATAATAGTATTTTATTATAATATAATGCACAGACAAACACGTTTTGATAAAAGGTGTGGTGTAATAGTTCTAGCATTACATTCTTCACTTACAAATACAATGTATCAATATCAATATAGCTTAGTTTGATCAAAAAAAAAAAATTTAAAACCAATAATAATAATAAAAACCGGTTCGTATTGAATAGTAGTAGACACTTAATTGTGTTAATACACATTAGACATTGCACACTTTCACCATATTTAGAATTGGCAAATACATCCCATTCAAAATTATTATCAGCATTTACAATAGTAAAGCATACACTACACTACTCGTGAGATTGCCTGAAGTTCGCCGAGTACGAGTGTGTAGGTCACTTCGACTTTCCTCGTTTCACCTCGGGCAAGTTTCACTGCCATGTCGGTGTTTTGTTTGAGTTAAAGGGCCCGAAGTCAGAGTATAAAGTAATTTGCTACACTACTCGACCTACTTCGCCTATTCTGTAGTATGTATGTATGTACGAGTGGCTGGCGAGTTCCAGCCAACTTCAGCGAGTATTCGGACGAGCAGCTCGGACCAGAGAGTGTAGAGGAGGCATAATAGCTCCAAGTTGTGTATATACTTAACATATAGGTTTTTGTATTTGTTTATTTACTTGTATTAAAAAGTAATTACTATAATTAATATTGGTTTAATGTTATTGATCTTTTTAATAAACAACCAATATGTAATTATTTATTGAATAATATCAATATAAACTATTGAATAAGTTGTAAAAAGAAAACCTAAATGAATTTACGAAGTTTTATTCAAAGTGCCTATATAATAGAATTTTGGAATTGGAATTTGAACATTAAAACT
Organism: Brachynemurus nebulosus; assembly: GCA_035578155.1. Classification (NCBI taxonomy): domain Eukaryota; kingdom Metazoa; phylum Arthropoda; class Insecta; order Neuroptera; family Myrmeleontidae; genus Brachynemurus; species Brachynemurus nebulosus. The sequence continues at coordinate 3,947,777 of JAPWDM010000023.1, forward strand.
CAAACAATTAGCTCCACGCTTCTAATTTTATCAAAAATAAAAACAACGATAACGAAAACCAACAATAAATAGTTTCAAATTTCATGTTTCTATGATAAAATTGCGATTATTGTAGGTAAAAGTTGACTAATTGTATTTGATGACGTCATCACGGTTAAAATTTTATTTTTTTTTCAATATTCAGTATTAGGGTGATTTAATACAGCTTTATTAGTGTGATTTTAATAATTTAGACATGAATTTTCTGTTAGTTCTAAAAGTCCTACGACGTTAATTTTATCAAAAATGAAAAGAGTGTTTCTAAAAACTGACAAATAGCCTTAATTTTCGTAGCTCTACAACCAAAACTACAATTTTTAGAACCAAAAGTTGATTAAATGAACTTGATGACACCATCACGGTAAAAATGTATTTTTTTTTTTTAAAAATACTACTTAATGAAGTGATTTTGGATCGATTTATTAATAGGGTTTTAGTAATATGGAGTTAAATTTTCTGTTATTCTACAAAACCTACAAACTATTCAGCACTACCACCATCAATAAAATACATTTCGATACAGATGAATCTTACAAATTGACCTGAATTGTGGGTTTGAGTTTTTTGGACAAATTCAACATGTCGTCCGATAGTTCGAAAAGTATTATCTAAAATAAATTAAAGTAAAAAAATGTTTTTTAAGAAAAAGCTTTTATTTAAAAATGGGCTAAAAAAAAATAAAATAACTTTTGAGTGAACTTTGAAACAATATGCAACATAATTTATAAAAGCTTGAGGCATTATTATTGGCTATTTCTGTTTTGGATGTATTGGATATGAGTGTAGCTATTTTACTTTTCAGTAGTTACCAAACTTAATTAAACGCCTCAAGCTTTTATAAATTATGTTGCATATTGCTTTAAACTTCACTCAAAAGTTATTTTATTTATTTTTTTAGCCCATTTAAAAAAAAAAAAAACTTTTTCTTAAAAATTTTTTTTTTACTTTAATTTATTTTCTCCTTTTTAGTTTCATAGCAATTAATTTAAAAAAAGAATTAAAGAAGTAACTTTTTTACCTATATTTTAGTCGGTTAATTTACCCTAATCAGACATAACTATGGAAACAAAAAATTGAAATGTAAAATCACTGGACAATATTTGACAATTCGAAATGTTAAAAAGTTGCACAGGACTAAAAATCAACAATTTTGGTTTTGGGGCGATTTAGGACAAAACTAATTATATAATATTGCATTGTTATCAAGGTTATACACGTATGCAAAATTTAAAACCCTTAGCTCAATTAGAACCTGTCGAAATTTTGATTCCAAGATTTGATCTAAACCAACATACTAACATAGCAATTTAAATAAAAGCTTTAAAAAAAAAAATTCGCGAATTTAGACCGTGTATCCATTTCAACATGACCTTGGATTAACACGGTTCCCAAGATTTATTAAAGCATATATTATTATCTTAACAAATGAAAAACACGTTGAACAAGATTCTCCAACTGATACGTTCAAGTACTATGGTTAATATTTCAAGAGATCTAGGCGCGATTTGAGAGGTGACCACCAGTATTAAAAAAATGAGATTTATGTGTCTATTCTCTCTCTGATATAATTATCTAAATATAGTTGGTGATTTTTCTGACGAAAATTCTTGTGTGTGGGTGTCTATTTACAACAGGTATTACGTAATGGCCTGGTTTAAAAGAATTTATGACTATTTGTGAAAGGATATGATGCATTAAAAAATTTTCTATTTAATTGCTAAAGACTTACACAGAGGAAATATTCTAAATTGTTTGTAAGTAATTATTATTTTATGATGTTATAAAATTGTGTTATAATTGTTATAAATTTTTGAAAAAAAGTTTGAATCGGAATCATTTCTTTGCCCTTTTCTGCTAAAGTTACCCGCGTTTACGAACAACTGAGTTCTTGACCTTAAGCAGTTTTTCTGGGCAATTCATAATTGAATAAAAATATTATTTTTAAGTTTGATTGTTGGCCTTTGAATGTCAGATATACATAGAATAGAATTAATTAAATTTCAACTGGAATAATTCGTGATGTAGCAAACATCACCTACAACCAACGTTATTGACTAACAGTCAACAAACACGCGATTTTCACTCAAACCAATGATTATGATGATGTATAAACACACATAATGTGTTACAGATTTATCCCGACAGTAAACGTCAACAAAATTATTCGCCAACGATACCAACCATATTTTAATTTAAAATCTCGATTTTATATTAACTTCGATGATTTCATTTATCTCGAATGAATCTCAAGCTGGCAGCTCCAGCTAATTAATCGTGTAATTGTTGCTTCTCTAAAATTCAAAGTTATTCATGAAGAGAATGTTGAAAGGATCAGCTCTGAATTTTTTTATAATTTTTGGAGTGGTTTTGGAAGAGGTTAGAGGCCCAGAGTTGTAAAAAGATGGCTCTCTTTTTTTATAATTAATCGTGTAATTGTTGCTTCTCTGAAATTCAAAGTTATTTACGTAGAGAATGTCGAGAAGATCATCTCTGATTTTTTTTTTATAATTTTTGGGGTAGTTTTGGTGGAGTTTAGAAGCCAAGAACTGTTTATAGGCTCTTTTAAACAGTTCTTGGCTTCTAAACTCCACCAAAACCACCCCAAAAATTATAAAAAAATTCAGAGCTGATCCTTTCAGCATTCTCTACGTAAATAACTTCGAATTTTAGAGAAGCAATAATTACACCATTACTTGTAAACAAAAGAAAGCCAGCGGAGGCCATCTTTTGCAACTCTGGGCCTCTAACCTCTACCAGAACTACCCCAAAAATTATAAAAAAAATCAAAGATGATCTTCTCGACATTCTCTACGCAAATAACTTTGAATTTCAGAGAAGCAACAATTACACGATTAATTATAAACTTAAAATTACTATAAATCTTTTTACAACTCTGGGCCTCTAACCTCTTCCAAAACCACCCCAAAAATTATAAAAAAAATTCAGAGCTGATCCTTTCAACATTATCTTCATGAATAACTTTGAATTTTAAAGAAGCAACAATTACACGATTAATTAGCTGGAGCTGCCAGCTTGAGATTCATTTATCTCGAAGGTATATATTACCACATATGGTCCACTATTGCGCGTGACAAATATAGCGTGATAATAATAACGATATAAGATGTGATCATCAAGGAGCAGAGCCGTAACTATAATTGAGCAGCCGCCCCGCGGCGCATGACATAAGAGGAAAGAAAGAAAAAAAATTATTTTTATTGAGAAGTGGTTTCGTTTTTATTTATAGTTTTCATTTTTCAGGGTTCGTTTTTTTGGTGAGGGGGAGGGGGTCACTTCAATGGACTCTTGAAGCGGGGGTACTTGAGTCGCCAAAAGCGCTCCAAGGCCCAAAAATTGTAATTACGCCTTTGTCAAAACGTTTAATCAAGACATGACCACGAAATAAAAATGGTTGTCGATCACTTACTACTCGTTCTAAACTGCATTAGCCGCGCTCTTTCTACTTTAGAATTTCGTGCAGACTACAATTATCATAAGTCACCCAGATTCGTTGTAAATACAAACAAGACCAACAGTTACCCAGTTAAGTATTTTTTTTACTTATAGGTAATTATTATCTCATTATTTTATGTACGGACTACGCAAAACTATGACAGATATCACTAAAATTATAAATGTTTCGCGGTTAGGTATGACTACTATGAAACATTAAAGGTAACTAAAAGTGAATGAGATTCAAAAACGTCCAGATTTATAAAGTAATGTAGTTCTGAAGACAGTCTGAATCGAATGGGACAATCACTAAATTTTGTCTTAAGAAACAGTCAGGAACCGAAAAATTAAACATCAAATATTTAAGATTTTAAGGTGATGAATGCAGATTTGGTTTTATCTTTGAGAAGCCCTTAGACGGATGTCTCTAATAAGGGAGTCAAATTTGGAAAAAAAATTATTGTTAACTCCTTCGAGGATTAATTGTTTATTCCTTATGAATGTATAACTCAGTTATGAGGGGGGGGATATTATGTGGGGGCCCCTGGACACGCAGTTCAAGCTCGCTCACGTAAATCCGGCTCTGAACAAAAGCAACAATCTTTTATAAAACGATAATTCTGCAGTTTTTTTTGTTTTTCTAACGCGTGGCGGGATTCTGTTGAGCTGTCAGAAAAAGTATAATTTATTATTTCTCAAATATAATTCAGTATTGTGAATGGATTCGTTATATGGATAGTTTTTTAAGACCTGGTAGTGCACTGTTTTACAGTTAACAAATTATATCGTACACCACACTTATTTATTTATCAATAATCATTAAAAACGTTGGTGGTGTTATACTTTGTTTTATGTACGTAATTAAAAATGACTGTAATTAAGGAAGAATTCAAACAAACGTACCTAGGTACATATTTTTATATTTATTTGAATGGCGTAATACATACAAAGTTGCATTATAATAATATAATTATATATATTATATTAAGTATGTTACATATTATTAAAATAAAATTCATTCACGTTTAGGGGACCGTAAATAATTTCCACTAATAAAAAATACATAAATTGTATGTATTCAGAAATTTATAGATATGTATCTATATGCAAAAAGAGATAAAAAGAAATCTTAACGATCACACAGATCCCCAAACAGGTCTCTATTCTTTAATAATTTATTACGAATAAAGGTGCGTCTTTTATTAATTTAGCGAATTTCCATTCTGGAAATTCAGCTATTGTAGCCGGTGTCATGACGCGACTTGAGCCCGGGACTATGGCAGAAATTTGTTTTGAGGTCCCTAGAACCGAAAAATAACATTCACTAAAATTTATATATATATATATATATATATATATATATATATATATATATATATATATATATATATATATATATATATGTATTTACGTATTTATATATTTATGTATCAACGCGATAACTGTCGAACGAAATGTCCTAGGTTTACGAAATTTGGTGAGAACGTTGGAAGTCCAAAAATCTTGGATGAGTTCTTCAGCCAGACACGTCGGATGCCAGGAACATGGTTTTTGTTCTTGCAAAAAATTAGTTTTTTGCCAAAATTTGCTATAATTTAAAAGTTTTTGCCACATTTTTCTACACCATTGCAAAGACGGAAAAAAACACATAAAAAAGGTTTTTGAACTATTATTCTAGGTTAGCTAGTTTTTGAGAAAATAAGAAAAAAAAGTCAGTAGTAAGAATTGGACAGTTCTGGACCCAACATCGGATTTTTTTGAGCGACCTCAAGGAGGAGGTACCACTTCTAAAAATGAAATACTCCTGTCCAAGCATCCTGCATAACATAGCGAATTTCCATTTACAAAAGTACGTTTTTTTCGGAAACTAGTTGATATAGAGTAATTGTAAATAAAAAAACCTTCTTTATGTGATTTTTCCGCCTCATTTCGCCAAATTTTTTTCATGTTTACTAAGTGTCCGCACGATAACTCAGGAACGAAACATCTTATTTTTGAGAAATTTCGTGGAAACGGTTACGGTTTTTTGGACATTTTTCGTGAAAAAAATTTGGCGAAATGAGGCGGAAACATCACATAAAGAAGGTTTTTTATTTACAATTACTCTATATCAACTAGTTTCCGAGAAAAACGTACTTTTATAAATGGAAATTCGCTATGTTATGCAGGATGCTGCGACAGGGGTATTTATTAATTAAACGCAATGAAAATTGATAAAATAAATCGTTTGTATCTAAGATAATTAGAATTAAATTACGAATCAATATTTTTAGGTGTTTTCGACCCCTTTGGTTTATTGTTTACAACGATTACTAAATCACACTTATTGGGTGTGGTTCTTTTATGACAGTGCTAGAGGATTTCCTCAAACTTTTTAATTGTGGATTAAAAAAAATTTTAAAAAAAATTATAAATTGTAGCAGTTGTTAAGCAGTTGAGAGAAAACCGAATTATAACGTAACTGACTTTCATTGTAACCAGTGTTGTGCTTATCTAGATAACGTTATCTGAAATTTTATCTAGATAACGTTTTCGTTATCTATTATCTTTTATCTAGATATTTTTAAAAGAAGTTATCTTTTATCTTTTTCTTAAGCGAAGGAAAAAGATAAGATAATAAGAATACATCTTTATTTTTCCTAAAAAAAAAAAAGAAAATTGAAGCTAAATTCACCATTTACCTATTATTCACTTGGCCGACCATATAATTCAAATAAATTTTGACACTTTCTTAAGAAATAAAAAAATATTTAAAAGTAATTATTTAATTTTAAACAGAATCCTTGTTGTCTGGAATCATTTCCGCCATTAGTTGGAATAACATTTAGTCGTGTAATATGAAATGTCGTTTTCTGACCACTTGGTCGATCATGTAATGTAGATAAATACCGACACTTCTTAAGCACTTTTTTTGAAATAAAAAAATGTACTCTACGTGTGCTATCATGGGCCGTAAATAAAGAAACTAAATTCCAAAACATGCAATTTTGCCGCTAAAAACCTTTTTTGAACATTTTTGTAATTTATAATAATAATCACATCTTTCTGGGGACCAGTGAGCTACTTTCGTAGGCCGGCACCGGTCCACGGATGGACGGTTGAGAAACACTGACCTAGTGCATTATCCCTGTAAATATTACCTTATCTGTTATCTAAAATTTTATCTAGATAACGGTTCAATTATCTGTTATCTTTATCTAGATGTTTTAAATTATGTTATCTATTATCTGTTATCTAGATAATAAAATTCGATATCTTGCCCAACACTGATTGTAACACATGTGATAAAAATCACAATGAACAATGAATTTTGAGTCTTTTAAAATTAAACCCAGCATTGTAATTTTACCTTTATATTTTACCAAAGTGGTTTCTAGTTATTTCTAGACTGAATTTGGACCTTAGATTTGACAACAATTTTAACTTGTTAATATATGTTGTGTACTACATCATAGTAAAGGCTTCGGAAAAAGCTATAGAATGGCATCTTCCACAACTCCATTTCTCAATTAGGGAAGCTTCCAGAATGATTTGAAAATTACACCTGCGACCATCCTTAGGCGTTTTTTTTAAATTTACATATCTATTTATTTATTTTTTATTTTATTTATTTATTTATTTATTTTTTTTTTTGGTCTACATCAGGGGTTCTCCAAAGTGTATCTGCAATCTCGAATTCGAAAACATCACAAATTTTATATCAATCAGTAGTGTCAAACCTTTTTTACTACGCAAGTTTCTCAAACTCGTTTATGTAATTTTCCTATTGCTTTTACAATTCCGTTTTTGTGAAAACTGAAAAAAGTAATATCGAAAATTTATAAACAACTTTGAAATTTGAATTTCAAGTTTCTAACGTCAGAAAAGGGGGTCAGGTGATACGGTTCAATAATTAAAGGATAGGGTTTGGATAGAAAATCACCAATGGTTACTAATAGAAAATAAATAATTTATTTTGCGACGTTTCGAAACATCAAGTTTTATTCTCAGACATATCATATGGGCAATTCCATATGTGACTGACTCTACATTTGACACAATTTACGTTTTGCCTTATATTACGAATATCACTATGTTTACAGTTTCAATTTTAGCATGGTTTTATAGTTGATACCCCAATTATCCCTCTGTAATAAAAAGTGTGCACAAATAAAGTTGTGAAATATGATTTATTTACAATAATAAAATGTAAATGTGACCGACACTATATGCAAAAGGAAGTCGCTTTCGAGAGTGTTTTTAAACTTCGAAAATCTTCCTCTGTACAGGTGTTATATTTTTAAATTGTATATTTAACCGAAGTATATGAAACAAGTTATTGGAAAATGATAAAATGAAAGACTTTACTTTTTTAGAAAAGTAGTTATTCGAAAAATAATTCGTGACTGACACTACAGATCAAAACGTGACTGACGCTACCATCACTTTGAATTGCAAAAAAGTAGTATTTTTAAATGAAATCCTAGAAACTGACACTATAGGACATAAAATAGGAACTTTAAAATAATTTTAAAGGTACAAAAATGTACTTATTTTTATTATTTATTACCTAAAATACAAAATTTCTTAAGATTTTTCAAAATCTGTAAATTTATAATAAATTCTATTCCCGTTAAGGATTCAATTAGGATTACAATAATTCTAAATACTTGCCGTGAAAATTTAATTAAAACACCACTATAAAATACACTATTAGCTTATACTTACGACAAAACATTGAAAATTACACTATTTCTAAAAAACTAAAAACAAACTTTTATTGAAATTTTGGGAACTTAAAGTACTATAGTGTTGCCAGCATATTAACGTATTTTTACTACCAATAACAATTATTTATTTTTTTCAATTATGGAGCCTTTTCCATGGAATTGCCCATATTACTATATATATAATATATGGAGAAAAATAGTTTTTACAAAAATTAAAAACTGAAAAATTATTGGTGATTTTCTCTCCAAACCCTATCCTTTAAGTTTCTAATAACGAAACTATGGTCTTTAAAGCTTTTAAAAAATTTGGTATAGGTACGTGATGACGTCATCGGGTTCAAATAACCGCTATCAACATGAAATGAATTGTTGTTGTTGGAGAACTTTGAATAATGTGTGTGTGAAAATTTCATTTTTCTCGTACAGATAGCCATGTTCGTTCCGAAAATGTGACGTAATTTTTCTGTCATGTCCTTCCTTATTTTCAAACTTTTTCTTGGATCGGCCGATTCAAAACTTTTCGGGCCCCTTGATCTACATGAACCCCACTAAATTTTATGCAAAAAGATGTGTTGTATTGACACAGACCGACTCAAATATAATAATTTATGTGTCATCAAAGTTTGCTTTTGGTTCAACTATAAAATTTACAAAATGACGATTATCCCGTTCTCATCCTCTACCCTTCATAACACGTAATTATAAATTGATATTTGAGATAGTAATGCATTCAATGATGTATTCACTCTAATGAAAATTAATATGATTTTATTAGAGTAACTATCAGCGTCTATGAATCTCTTACTGCACATATAATCACATGCAATTCAAAAATTAGGTTAATGGCGAACTGTGATGACGTACGAACCAACAAGTTATACACTGTTAAAAAATTTTACAACATTTAATGTTGGCATTTAATTGCCATGTAATTTTGACGAAATGTAATTTTACTATTTTAACATGTCAAATACCATTTTTATATGTAATTTTAGTATCAAAGTATTTAAAATTACAGTGAATATTTATTTTTACACAAAATTTCATATTTTACAACTAAATTATTTAAATTTACTAACACATTGTAATTTTCAAGACACATATTGTAAAAAATTACCATATTTTTTATCGTAATAATACATATTTTTTTAACAGTGTAGGTATATCAGATAATTAAAATGTGTAGTAATATACTATTATTCACAGTCGTGGCAGTCATTGCCAAGAATAATGATGGAAAAAACATAGCATACACTAGATAATTAAAATGTATTGAAATTTAGTTTATAGATATGTATAGCACCAGTCAATTAATTTTGTGAAATATTGGGTGTGAAAATATGAAGTATAATGAATCAATATTTTATGTCGATATAAAATTTTGAAACAGGGTCGTCATTGTAAATCCTATTTCGCAAAATATCTATTTCGCAAATTTTATTCTAGGCCTGAGAGAACTAGTTCGTACTGGACGATCACTTTTCGTTGTCAAATTATCGGTTTTAGGTCAGTTTTTCTTAAGGGGAGGTTTACTCGAGAGTCCTTAAAAATTATGTATTTTTCTAGAATCTTTTTCTCAAGAACGGAAGTAAATATAAATTTCAAATTTTGTACACATATTTATTAAGTATTAAACTATACAAAAAAAAAAAAATTTCAAGGAAAAATATAAAAAATTGTCCATTTTATAGATACTGCAGTGTGACGATACGAAAATCCAATGCCTTGTTGGCGGACATCCTAGCGCCGGTAATAAACCACCGAAATCCAAAAACAAAAAAGATTTATAAGATATATGAAGAGTATCGGCACCTCTACCTATAATATCAATAAATTGCTGAAAGAAAAAAAAATGGCGGATGTGTGAACTTTTGATTACGATTTTTGTCTTATTTTTCGCTCTTTCAAGTAAATTTAAAAATAAAAGAAATATTGAAAGTGTATCGGACTTAGGTAGAGGTGCCGAAGAATTAAATTATCTTTAAAATAAAAAATTAAAAAACAGGATCCATAGAATAGTTTTTGAGTTATCGTGTCCGCCAGTTCCAAAAATGTAGTTCCGAGATAATATGAAAAATTTTTTGAACGACTTCCTGCAAAATTGTAAAAATCAAAAATAATTTAAGGAATTGATTCCTTAAATTATAATTTTTGATTTTATTTTTATTTATTTTTATTCTATTTATTGTTGCTATGAGCACTTGATCTGTTACCAGACGTATATGTAACTCATTTTGTGATTTACGACGTTGGTTTTTTGATTTTTACAATTTTGCAGGAAGTCGTTCAAAAAATTTTTCATATTATTTAATTTCACCTGCAGTTGATATTTCTAAGTTAGTTCCGAGATATTATAAAATATATATAAAGAAACGTATTTTCTAAATTTTATATTTAATACTCATTATTGCGTGAACTACGTTTTTAAAATTTTTTTTTTTTTTTTATAGAAAGCTGGATTCAGTTAATGTGCAAGAATCTTGTTTTTAAATTATTTTCAGTAAAATCACTTTGGGAACATATTCTACACATAATTTGCTATCAATTTTGCCAAAAAAATAATCAAATCTTAAATCTCAAGTAAACCTTCCCTTAAATTACTTTCAATAAAATCACTTTGGGAACATATTCTACACATAATTTGCTATCAATTTTGCCAAAAAAATAATCAAATCTCAAATCTCAAGTAAACCTTCCCTTAAATTACTTTCAGCAAAATCACTTTGGGAACATATTCTACACATAATTAGCTACCAATTTCTGCAAAAAAAAAAAATCGATTTTTTTTAACGACTCTCAAGTAAACCTCCCCTTAACCGTTAATCCGCAGAAGTATTTCATGATGTATATAAAATGTATGAATTATAACTAATTACAAAAATTTTTATGATTTTTTAATTGGACGAAGGTAAACTCGCTCCCTTGACCATTTTTACAGGTTAATCTGGCTCTCGGGTCGCTTAATGATCTATGTAAAGTCCCTCCCTACTCTGCAGGGGATTAAAACATGTCTTTTCTATTGAAGCAGTTAAAAACAGAGAATTATAGGCTCCATGCTGCTGGCACACCATCTAAAAAGATGAGCATTGAAAAAATTTTGTCTAATAGGTCACAAATTGGTCATAATTGGTCACTTAGTCCTACTAATTGGTCAGCAGTAGAAAATTTTTAAATAAATTTTAAAAAATTTGTAAAAATTTCAAGGTCACTCAAAAATTTTGGCACACCATCTAAAGAAAAAAACAAAAATAATAAGAGCTGTCGATAGGATTTTAAACCTTGATAATTGGTCAGTTAAAATAAAAAATTGGTCAGGTCCCCAGAATTTAAAAAAAATTAAAAAATGCCTTTTCATACTGTCACGCATGCGCGAAATCTCCACTGGTAAATCTAGCTGTCAGTAAATCTAATCGATACGTTGAATTTTTCAATAGGGTAAAGCGACCAGCATTCGATTAGCCAATATTAGCATTATTTTTATATATTAAGGTATTTTGAAAATAATCAACAAACAATTATATTTATTGTTTTAATTTCAACTTTATTTTCTGGCATTTTAGTAATTAACTTAATTTATAAGTTCATTTAGTTATCAATTTTATTATAAACTTTTTTAAATACTATAAGATCTTTAATTGGAATATTGAAATTTTTGTCCACGCAAATTTGCCCTATTATATTTCTTCGAAAATAAACGTTATTTCCTTATGACCCATTGTTAGGGCTCCGCGGTCTTAGCAGCCCAAATGTGCGATTTCGAGGGACCAATTAAATCGTTCAGAAGGTCTGAAATTGGTCATAAAAGGTCAACTGATTTGATTAATTGAAGAGCGATAGAAAATTTTTTACTAAGGTTTAAAGTTCTTTCAAGGTCATTCAAAAAATTTTAGCAACTCATATGTGAAATTTCGAATGACAATTAGATCATTTAAAAGGTCAGAAAATAGTCATAAAAGGTCAATTGATTTGAATAATTGGTCATTGATAGAAAATTTTTTTATTAAGGATTCCAATTTTTCAAAATCATTTAAAAATATTGGCTTGTCGAATACTGGTGGCTTTGCCGTATTGAAAAATTCAACGTATCAACTAGATTTACTGACAGCTAGATTTACCAGTAAGATTTCGCGCATGCGTTACAGTATGAAAATGCCTTTTTTAATTTTTTTAAAATTCTGGGGATCTGACCAATTTTTTATTTTAACTGACCAATTATCAGGGTTTAAAATCCTATCGATTGCTCTTATTATTTTTATTTTTTTCTTTAGATGTTGTGCCAAAATTTTTGAGTGACCTTGAAATTTTTACAAATTTTTTAAAATTTATTTAAAAATTTCCTATTGCTGACCAATTAGTGGGACTAAGTGACCAATTATGACCAATTTGTGACCTATTAGACAAAATTTTTTCAATGCTCATCTTTTTAGATGGTGTGCCAGCATCGCGAAGCCAGAATTATATTGGTATATATACACTACTCTACAAAAATCCATGAACATCACAACTATGAATAATAATTTTTTATTTATATATTATACATACAGTGTATTGTCAAAACTAACTGAACTAACCTAACCTTAACTAATTTCACCACCTAGTTTTTATATCAACGTCCAAGTATACTGTCAACACTAACTATACTAACCTAACCTTAAGGGCAGGGTAAGGTATTAAAATAATTTTTTTTGCATTTATTTTTTATTTTTTTTAACTGAATGCATAATATCTCAAGAATATTGTCTCAAAATTTCAAGTTGATTGGAGCAAAATTGACCAAGTTATAAGCATTTTTATTGTTACCTGGCAGATGTTTCGCTCTCTATATATCTCTCTCTCTCAGTTATATTATAGAAATTTCAATGGAAGTATTAACGTGTTTATACCTGTAATGTATATTTTGTCAGTGTAGGGTACAAAATTTAGTTCAGCAGTAAGTATTCTATATCAGTTTTATACAAGAATTTTTAAGTGTTCAAAACTTTAAAGCGTTTTCCCCACAGCTCACGTTTTCAAAGTCGCTGCCCCTCATAACTTCAAAACTACAGCACCGATCCATTTGAAATTTTGGACACTATTTCTGTACATAATTTACGAGGTAACGCTGGAGAGTTTTTTTCAAATTTGTTAATAATTTTTATTTTACCATAACAAATTAGCCGATTTTTTTCGCAAAAATCGTGTTTTTCCGTTCTAAGTGTTCCAAAAAAGTGAAAAAGGGAAATTTCGAAAAACCCTCCCAGCGTTACCTGAGGAAAACTATTATCTAACGAATGAACTTTAATTTTTTTTATTTCGGATGATCCAGCACCAAGTTATGAGGGGCACCGCAATTCTACTTTTTTCCGAAACACGTTCGAATAATTGCTGCCATTACTGTATTTTTTAATATTTCTTTGCGAAAATTTTATACAATATTCTTCGAATGTTATACTTTAATGTACCACTAGTTTTAATAAGGAGATTTTAACTGTGTCGTCACAAAAAAATAACAAAAACATACTTTTTTTGTACGAATTAACCTTACCCTCCCCTTAACTGAATTCACCACCTAGTTTTTATATCAAAGTCGAAGTATATTCTTAAAACTAACTAAACTAATCTAACGCTAACTAACCGTTAACTAACCTCACAAACTCGTTTTTAAAAAAAAATTGATAAAAATAATTCTGAATTTGATAAATCAATAAATTAAACATTAGCAAAACTGAACCAAATGGAACTCCACTAGTACAATCAAATTAAACATCAATCTAATTAAATTACGTAACACAATAATTAATAAATAATAATATTGACTGTAAGAACTTATATGTATAATCAATGTGATTCTAGATAAATATGTTTACTAGTTTATATGATGTTATTATATTAAGCATCTAATTAAGTAATCACTTTATGTAAATCTATATAATATTGTACCATGTACGTTTATTTCGATAATTCCAGATGTATGTAATTTTGATTACATAGCGCAATGGCCTAGCAGTCACGCGCTATAAATAAAAAAAAAAAAAAAAAAAAAAAAAAACATTAGCAAGAAAATATTTTTCGTAAAAATATATAAGCCTTACTTTTTGTCTAGAGGGTTCCAATATTTTTGAACTGCCTCGTATATACACATGAAAATAAATGCTGCAACATCCCGTCGAGATTACGCACCCTTGCTGACCATTTAGGGAGCTCTAGGGAGCGAGTTTACATAGGTAATAAAAATCAGCGGGGTACTTACTACTGCAGGATTTGGAAGCGATTTTACCAATTCCGTTTTAATTTTGTACCAAAAAAAAAAAAAATAGTGGGGTTAGATTTATAAAAAAAAAGGTTTTTAGCGATAAAAATTGCATATTTTGAATTGTTTTTTTTTTTTTTTTTTTTTTTTTTTTTGAATTTACGGCCTATGACAGCACACGACTATGTAACACAATATGGTCACAACCTTTTGTTTTGAAGAAAAGAAAATAGCGGGGTTAACTTAATGGCAAAATCTGGTTAACCAAATGGAAAACGATATTTCACATAACATAACTCAATGTTATCGCAATTAATGGCGGAAACATTTCCAATCTCCAATGACTGCTATTTTAAATTAAGGAATTGCTGTTAAACATTTCCCTAATGGTTAACGAAGTGTCGATATTTGCCTGAATTGGACAGTAAGTAGATCAAATGATCGGAAGGGGACATTTCATATTACACGACCTAAGTTAGTCCAATTAATGGCGAAAATGATTCCAAGATACAATAATTCCATTTAAATTTAAAGAACTGCTTTTAAACATTTTTTTTCTGGATTACATGGTAGAGGAAGTGGTCGGAAAACGACATTTCATACGGTAGGCAAAGTGGTTGGAAAACGACAAATTGATAATCGTCATATTTGATCGGTCCGCACAAAATTATTCGAGATTTTACCGAGCCATGATGGTCTAAAGGTTGAGAAACGCTGTTTTAGATCTTATACTATGAAATCAATCTATACCAACGAGATATACAGTAGTTATTCCCAAATGGAAACCCCCATCTCTCACTCACTCTTTATGTATTTATATATAAGAGTGAGAGAGACGAAGGGGTTTCCATTTGGGAATAATTACTGTATAAAAAAAAAATTGTGTATGAATGCAAACGTTAAAAAATGTTGAGAATGTTTTCTTTCCTTTATGATAAAAAGATGACAATTGTACTTCCTTATTAAGTTGAAAATTCCTTAAATGTCCAATGAATTAACAGAAAGTCAACAAACTCTAGTCTATAAATGGATAATTTTCACTTTTCTTTGTATTCAATTAACTTTTTTCATAGTAATTGGCGTTATGATATTTAATATTATTATCAATAATTTTCTTTTTTTTTAAATGAAGCTTTCCTGGTATACGCATTTTCAAAAAGGCGCTATACGTCATTACCGTTTGACTTTGATTTGTTTCTCCAATTAACAGTAGCAAGTTCGACACTATAAAAGGCCTGTTATACTACACGGAGAGAAAAATCCTAAAATTTTTGTAGAGAAAATTTCAGAAAAATTACCATGCTCTCTTATAATCCGTGCGCGATCGACGACCAAGGTAAAAAATATATTATAGCATGGTAAAATTTAATGTGCAAACACACAACTTCTATCACACTCTTATGCATATATGTTATAGTTTAATTCTTGTTGTCGTACTCTTCCATTTGCGCATCTGACACACAACCTTATGTTGCTTGGGCTGTACCTGTAAAAACTTCCAAGATGCCCGATCTTTCCCGACCTTCGATTGATGCATACAAAAATGATCGGCAACAATATACTGTAATACTGAATTGAGAAAACGATGAATTAAACGATGACCATCCGTCCTGTGAGGCATTCTATTGAACACTACTTCGACAGTTCGACACCACAGAACATCACAACCAGCTAGCTAGCTGGTGCGGTGCTAACACCACCAGATCTGGCATGTGACCTTCCATATATGATTGTGTTGTTACCTTTTGCAGATTGCCTCGCTATGTGATGCCTTCTCTTTCTTTCTTTCTACTATTAGCTTCTTTTCTTCTTTTCTACTTTTCTTCTATTTTAAGACAGCATGGTAATTTTTGTAAAAAAAAAAGCAATTAAAAAATATTTTTCTGTCGGCAATGGAACTTTTTATTGTGCTGTTTTACAAATTTTATGGAGCTAATATTACGGAAAGAACATTCTATCCTTTAAATTTTCTATGATTAATTATAATTTTTATATTTTTACCGTACAAAATTGAATATGTTCGCCTTTTACACGTCGATTGTAGTGCTGAGCACAGTAATTTTTATATGAATTTTTTCTCCGTGTAGAAGTCTACGAGTCTATTAAAACAATTTTCAGACGTGTTGCGTACCACAATTTTTCCACAATAACCTTTAAAAAATTGTACATATATTTTATTTTACCGTAGAGTACTACAAAGGGTGGAAAAACACCTATGCGTTGTTATATTTTTGTAATTTAGGAGGGGGGGAGAGTTTTTACTAACAAGTAAAGGTTCCGAGGCCGGATCTATCGATTTTGATGAAACTTAAATATGTTGTAGAACACTAAATACTAAGGGACATGTATTTTTTTTATCTGCGGAAAAACGGTTTGAAGGGGTGAAATCGCCCTTCAAAAATTGAGGTAAAAATTTAATTTTTCAAATATCTCGAAAACAGTAAGAGATAGAGCAAAAGTTTAAATTGGCGATATTGCTCTTTTTTAAAGAGCTATCTATTGATATGCACTTTGTTTAAATTACATCAACAGGGGAGGTTGGGGGTTAATTTTGCAAAAGGGGGGTGAAAAATAAACAATATAAAAATTTTGTTTACAGATTTGAAATCTACGTCAAAAAATCTAATTGACCTGTTTTTGCTCAATATCCTAATATTAAGTCTAGGGGTATTTAACTAGGGGGTGACTGTGTCGAATAATCGTAGTATTTGGGTAGTTCAACAAGTTCTTCTTAACAGAAAATAGTTTAAAACAATTAGATTAACGTAGAAATGAAATACTCGAATTCAGAATTCAGTTTGAGCAACATTGTAGAGGGGGTGAGTCACCCTCTTATATAATTTTTGTAGATAAAATTTCAGAAAAATTACCATGCTCTCTTTTAATGCATGCGCGATCGACGACCAAAGTAAAAAATATATTATAGCATGGTAAAATTTAACGTGGTAACACAACTTCTATCACACTCTTAGGCATATATGTTATAGTTTAGTTCTTGTTGTCGTACTCTTTCATTTGCGCATCTGACCCGCAACCTTATGTTGCTTCGGCTGTACCTGTAAAAACTTCGAAGATGCCCGACCTTTTCCGACCTTTGATTCTTTATGATCCATACAAAAATGATTGGCAACAATATATTCTAATACTGAAGATAGTGGAGTAACAAAACGATGAATTAAACGATGACCATCCGTCAAGACATTCTAATGAACACTGATTCGACACCACACCAGCTAACCAGCTACTTGCAACAACAACAGTCCTGCTATGTGACCTTCATATATGATTGTGTTGACACTTTCTGCAGCTTGCCTCGCTATGTGACAGCGTTGATACCTTCTCTTTCTTTCTTTCTACTATTAGCTTCTTTTATTCTTTTCTACTTTTCTTCTATTTTAAGACAGCATGGTAATTTTTGTAAGAAAAACAATTAAAAAATAATTTTTTGTCGGGAATGGAACTTTTTACTGTGCTGTTTTACAAATTTTACGGAGCTAATATTACGGAAAGAACATTCTATCCTTTAAATTTTCTATGATTAATTATAATTTTTATATTTTTACCGTACAAAATTGAATATGTTCGCCTTTTACACGTCGATTGTAGTGCTGAGTAGAGATGTCGATTCTCCAAAAAAAAAGATCGATTTTTGGATCGATTTAAATCGAAATTAAAAAAATCGATTCAAAAAAAAATCGGCTAAAAAAAAATCGATTCTGTGAGATCGATTTAAAAAATCGAAATTTTGAAAAGTTTAATAAAAATTAGCTGATAATTTTTGTTAAGGGACTTAATTGATAGTACATGGGAAATATCGCATAAAAACGCTTTACATTATATTTGTCAGGCGATGAGTTAACTTTTCAATTATAATTATAGCAAATAACACAATTGAATATGTAGGACGAATACCACGGAATGAACCAAGTTTACTATTCAAAAATTTCAAACAAACTGACAAAAAAATGTTTTCTGAATAAGTTGCTTTTGAAGAAAGGGATCGTTAGCCCCATAGGTGGTCTTCTTTTCCTTTGTAATATAGTCTTCTTCTGGACAAAATGGTGCGTATATATACGTATTTATATGGAGCCACATGGGGAATTCGTTGATAATAACAAGTAAAAAGTGACAATTTATTAACAATAACGTTTTTGGTGTTTCATTTTAACACATGCTTCTTTGTAAAATTACAACTAAAATGAAATTATTTTTGAAAAAAATCGGTTATCGATCTCTTACTTTTAATAATCGATTCATGAATCGATTCAAATGAAAAAAATCGAAAAAAGAATCGATTTTTTAAGCTTCGATTAATCGATTTAAAATCGACATCTCTAGTGCTGAGCACAGTAATTTTTATATGAATTTTCTCTCTGTGTATTCACCGCATAAAAAGAGGATATACTGTATTTCATATTATATACCTCTATAAATAAATTTGTGTTATAAAAAGTTAGCGCAAGCAATAAGAGATATAGAAAATGTGGAAATTAAATTCTTAAATGAAATACATATACATATTTGAATAAATTAATAAATTGATACAATATAGCCAGAGCTATGTGCCTTTTCAATTGTTAATACAGTTATTGTTTCATTTGACTGTAAGTAGGCCATGAAGCACTATGATACTTGATAGCGTGAGAATTGTTGATTCAAATAAACAATAATATATTAATTTTATAGAATTGTAATTGTAAATAGTAGGTATACAGTATACAGCGCGATATCAGTTCAATAATTAAAATATTAGCTATTATTACTAATTTTATGCAAGAATTGAAATGATTTGTTAGAAAAATTTTATAGAGACAGATAATTTAACTCACATGTATATTTAGTCTCACAAGAATATTGTAGTTTTTTTCACTTTTACCTTGAAAAAAAAAAGTTTGAATCGATTTTTACAAGGGAAAAAATTTACCAATAAAAGTTTTCATTGGTCATTTCGTTGTAGATATGCACGATTAAAATGAAACAAAAGTTTTTACTGGTAAATTTAATTGATTTCAAAACCATAGTAACGAAATATTAAATAATATATGTAAATTGTACAAAATTTTTTTCGCTAATTTGTTTAACGACGAACGTATTTTTTTTACTCATCACTCAAGACCTTTTTTATGTAATTTTTTCTTCTCTTTTAAATGGTGTAAAAAAATTTCGCAAAAATTTTTGAATAAGTGGAAATTTTGGCAAAAAACTAATTTTTTGGAAGAACAAAACCATGTTCCTGGCATCCGACGTGTCTGGCTGACGAACTCATCCAAGGGTTTGGGACTTCCAATGTTCTCACTATGTTTCGTAAAAATTGGATACTTGGTTCGAGAGTTATCGCGCGGACACACACACACACACACACACACACACATATATATATATATATATATATATATATATATATATATATATATATATATATATATATATATATGTATATATATAAATTTTAGTGAATATTATTTTCGGTTTCTAGGGACCTCAAAACAAATTTCTGCCATAGTCCCAGGCGTCATGACAGTGGCTGTAATAGCTGAATTCCATTCTGGAAATTCGCTAAAATCACTTCACATTACTTTCATTATTATTACCTATCAATTAATTTCTGAACCAAAATAAATCAAAATAAATTTTAAAATCACATTTAAACAAAATAATAATTGTGTTTGTATTATCTTAAAACCAATTATTTTATGGTGAACAGACAACTACCATTTCTTTTGGTAGAACAGACAAATTGATTTGAAGTAGCTAAATGCATTTTTATTGTAAAACTCAAACAAAATCATGTCCAATTAAAGTTTCAGTATTTCCTTTACCTCACCTGTAAATTTTCAGTGAGTCACATCGACAATAGAGTTACTCATTCATTGAATAACATTATTTTGATAATGTAAGGGAAGTTATAAGTTGTTTTTGAAGTTGCTAAGTAAGCTGTCTGGTTACGTTTATCAGAAAAAAACAAAAAAATAAATTTTTTTTTACCCATACTTGGAAACAAATTGAACAATCATGTTTTGAAAATAATTACTATAAACATAGAGGATATTATAATAATAATATATTGAAGCAAGTTTTTTTTAGCATTTTTTTTTTATTTCTATGTTAAGATCTGAATTGAAACAAAAAGGAAATGTTTTATGCAAATTATTTATTTATTGATATATGTACCATGTTCATAGACGTATATACAAAAACACAACACTTTCAATTATGTGCTGCTTTATTTACAAAAAAATTCCCAATATATTAAATACGATTGTATTTAAATTTACAAAATAGCAGCCGTGAAAGCAAAACTCTAAAATGGACATATTGTTTGAACCTTTAGTTTTACTCTTTAGTTTTTGTAGACGCGTAATAGACAAAAGAACTTAGGAGAATTTAACTATTTATAAATATGTCTACAGTAAAACTTCCTCACTAAAAGATTTAAAATTATATAAATTTGGTACGAATATAATACATTAAAATCATATCGAACTTGAAATGTATTAAAAACAAGTACCAGCTTTCAGTTGTTAGACCATTTCAACAAAAATCGCTTAAGTATCGCTTACAAGTAAGGATCTAGCGGTAGAGGATCACTCCAGCGGTGACCTAACGGAATAAGAATTTTGAAATTCGGTTTCGTTCCTGAGTTACGAGTCCTCAAAGTTGAATTTTTTTAAGGGAGTAAATGAAACGTAAAGTGAAATTGTTTATTCATTTCTGTAGAAACGAATAAACAATATCAGATAATTGTACTATTATTATTCAAATGAAAAAAAAAGTTATCTTTT
Source organism: Brachynemurus nebulosus (assembly GCA_035578155.1). Lineage (NCBI taxonomy): Eukaryota > Metazoa > Arthropoda > Insecta > Neuroptera > Myrmeleontidae > Brachynemurus > Brachynemurus nebulosus. The sequence goes on from JAPWDM010000023.1 coordinate 3,968,989, forward strand.
TAGTAGGCTATAATAAAAATACTTTTGAATATATATTTAAACATACTTCTTTATTTGCGGAATTCAAATGGATGATTTGAAATTATTTAACGGATCATTAGGATGTATATAAAGATTAATAATAGTGTAGTAAGCTGTGGTTTTTTATGCACAATCGTGTGTAAAGTACAAAATTACATACAACCGTACAACCGTATACAAAACCTAGCTTAGCTTGATAGTATTTTGTACGGTGAACAAACAATACTTATTAGGGGGGGGGGGGGAAGGTTTTAAAAGCGAAAAAAAGGCATATTTTCATGATTTTTTTTTGGAGATATGAATAACGTTGACTTATTTATTTCATGTACACGTTATAGTATAACATCTGAAGTATCTTTGAAAAAATTATCAATTACAAAGATCGATAAGTAAGTCCGTGACAGCGAATTTCCGGAGGCGCCTCGAAAAAAAGTTGTTTTGCGGTGAACATCATAACTTGGTACCGGATCATCCGAGACGAAAAAATCGAAATGCGTTTAAAAGGCGATATGTTTCCCTAGGGAGTCAGGAAGAGTTTTTTGTATTTTTTCGATTTTTTTTATTTTTGGCAGCATTTTGAAGTGAAAAACGCAATTTTTGCTAAAAATTTCGGTTAATTTGTTATTATAAACTGGCAAAAAATAGCAAAAAAAAAAAACTCGACCTGATTACCTGTTGATTTATGTGTAGAAACAGTGTACAAAATTTCAACAAAATTGGTGAAGTAGATTTTGAGTTATGATGTTCACGGACTTCAAAAATGTTGTTTGCGAGAAAATGGATTTAAAGTTTTTTATACTCAAAAATCCAAAACTAAGCATCAATAAAATGATATAATTTTTTATACTTACGCGGGTAATTATAGTAAGTATTTGTTTTGTATAAGATTTGTAAGTATAAAATTAAAGTAAATTTTATACTTAGCAGGTAGGCGCGTCGCGCAGCTACCAGGCAGATATAAAAATCGAGCATGAGGGCCGGTCGCTTGAAACGCTGTATCTTCATTAGTTTTGCTCGGATTTACTTGAAATTTTGACACAACACGCTCGACATGTTGTATATTCAGAAAAAAATTTTAAAAAAAAATGCAAAAAAAATTTTTAAAAACCTTACCCCCCCCCCTTAAAGGAGACCCGAAGGATATATTGTATGTAATTTTCGAAATCAGTAAAGGTAATTTACCGAACTTATAATCGTTTTTTAACAACGAATCTCTTAGCCATTTTTATATATTTGAATGCATTTTTCTTACAAGGGGAGTATATCAAACATGGGAATCACGGATTTGGGAGAAATTAATATTTGTTGTAGAGCAGGTTTCGCCGAGTACTGTAGTAAAAATAATTTAAGCCAATGCGTCTTCGTTTAGAAATTAAACGTACGAACAGTTTCGAATGACATATTATGTTTGATATATATTAATTAGTTGGAACTATCTGCAACAGGGGTCCGTGGTGGCATGAGTAGCGTGTTCTATCATGTGTGTAAGTTTTTTTTTAGGGTACAGGCGGAAAGGTTCTATGTTCGAATCGATGCCTTTCCAACATAATTCTCTTTTCAGTTTTTTTTAAGTTTTTCAATATTGTACAATGGTCAATTACATTGTACGATGCTATAATTATTTTTTAAAAGGACTGAAGCGAAAGTACTCAGCGAAACCTGCTCTACAACATATATTAATTTCTCCCAAATCCGTGATTTCCATGTTTGATACCCCCCTTGTTAATAATACATTTCCTAAACAACATGAAACTTGAATGGAATTTTTAGTATTAAAAAACCGGTCCAATTTTGTTGGTTTCAACCGATTCTCATCATTTTTTTGCACAGTATAGTTTAACCTCCTTAAGTTTTACTGTAGGTAAAACAAGAGCGCCCCATGGCATTCATAATAATTTTATGAGTTAAATGTTGTAACTTAATTGGCTGAACAATGAATTTATTACCTTTGATTGGTCTCATGCTGTTTTTTTTTTTTGAGAAAAAATATACCGATCTATAAATCATTTTTTTATTTCAAAATTAATTTTAGGTTTTACGTCATATTGTTTTCTTTTTGGTAACTGAAAGGTTAATATTATTTTAGCCAAAACATAAATTAGTAATGATTAAATCTGTACTCTACTTTTTTGGATGATATCAAAATTCACGGGGTGTTGGTCCGTTGGTTTTTTTCTGAAACATTCTATATAACGCACACATTAATCATTTCCGGTTTAGTAAGATTGTTTATAAAGTAATCCAATTAAAATTTCAACACGTAAATGTGATATTTAATTCCCTCAGAAACGAAAAAAAATCTGGCAAGACAGAAATACATCCAACTACAAACAATAACGGGGCACATACGGGGCGCATCTGGTGCTCAAATAATTGTTTCTTCTTTGTGAATTAAAAGTAAACAGAAACACACAATGATTGACAATGATGGTATATTGTTGTAGACGTAAAAAAAATATACCAGGGTTGTACAAAATAATAATTGCGTTCTGCAGCTGAGCCCAATTTGAACTGCAGCTTCTTATAGCAACGTTATTGCTCTTGATCATAGATGGCGATATACGAGTTAAATTGTAACGATCTACCATAAGGTGTTGTAAATTTTGCTTTGACACCAAGCCCCGCAAGTGATTAATTTGTACGACAAAAATTTTTTTGCGGTCTTTCTTGTGTGAATTTAAATTTTTTTTTTAAAACGCCCATCATAGTGCATTTAATAAGAATGGAAAGTAAGAAAAAATAAGAAATTTAAACATTAATTTACGATAAAGTTATTTATTGACTGTTTTTAAGCATTTAATCAGTACATTACATAGGAACATTATTGAATATAAGTTATTGCATCATTAAGTTTCTTTACATATGTATTTTTTGCAATTTTTGAAACATTAAAAAAATGTAATTTGAAATATTGAAAAACGCCCTACACAAACGTCCTTGGAAATTTTTTTCTCCATTTATCAATTGACTCCTTGAAACTGGCTCCAAATATTAAAATTGAACTTTTTATAATTTACGCTTATAACTGGATTATCACAATCTATAATTTGACCAAAAAATCGCCTCCATAAATGTTTCACTTTGTCAATTTTGACGGTACGGAACACTAAAAAAAGGAAATTTGTTTCTATGATGTCATCAATAAGTATACTTAAATATTTTCAATCATAAAAGTTTCGGCTCGTTACAGGTATCTTCTCTCACTCTTTTCATTTTGGACAAAATTTAAATTGTACGATTAATCGGTAGAAGAAATCGAAAATGGAGAAGCTTCGTAGTGTGTATAATGTAGTCTGTAGTTATATTTAATTCAAATATAGGCCAGAACTAACAAGCTGGTGTAAAAATTTTTGAAATCCGTTAACAAATAATAGAGAAATTATGACGTCAAACAACCGCACAATTGGACATCGAGTGTCTCTTATGCAATATTTTTGTAATTAAATTATGCTAAATTACCATGGATTTTATTTTTAAAAAAATATTCATTTTAAAACGTCAAAATATTGAATTTGAAGATAAAAATTTCATAATTATCGTATCCGTAGTAATTGACGAATTTACCAGCATTATAAAAGTTCATTAAAAAAGATTCCTCGCTCTATTTGTAATCCCGTAGCAAAAATGACGTCACACATCTGTATCAGATGAAATAGGACTATCTGTGTAAAGTGTAATGTTAAAGTCCTGTAACTTTGCTAGTTGTAGAGGTATATTAATTTTTCTTTTACATTTTTGTTTGATTTTGTTTTAATATTTCTTTTCACCAATAAAAAAAGTGCAAGACTTTTCCATTAATGCTTTATATTGTTTTGTTTACGCGTCTAGGTTTTTATGACAATTTGCTTGGGGGTGATTCAAAACTAAATTCTATAAATTTTGTTGCAAATCTAAACCTAAGATTAATGGACTGTATCGCGATGTTCACCAAAAAAAATAATGATTACAAAAATGAAAATGTACTCACCGAATTTGTTCTTCTTCCGTTCTAGATTATTGATGTTTATTGGGTCAGGGAAAGATTTGGGAGGTAAAGGAAGAAGGTGATGACCCTTATTAAAATTTATTCGTTTATTTGGGTGAGTTCCATGTAATTTTGCGCCAATGTGTATTTACACTATTATTTTAAAATACGATTAAAACTATTCTTATTGCGAACAAACCAATGCGAAGTTTCTAATGCGAACAAAACATTATCGATATAGTTGCGAACAAACTATCACTAATTATTGCGAATTAACCGTTATCGATATGGTTGCGAACAAACTATAAAACTAATTATTTGCCAATTAACCAACTAAAGTGAACAAACTATTATGTAAGAATTAAACTAAATGAAATTGGCGGCAATAAAAGCTACCGGTGCAAGACCGGCAGCAATCGATTCTTACATCGATGGATCCAATCGATGACTAACTGTTATACCACGCCTATTCTATTTTTCAAACAAAAACAAAATTCAAACGGTCCAGGCGAATAGACTAATTGTAAGTAACTCATTATTCAACAGCACCATCTATTGACACTAAAGTATATTAAAGATTCCCTTTTTTTTATACATATGGGTGAATATATGCTATTTAAATTTTAATGGCCCATTGATAAATTTTATAAAAAACTAATTTTATTATTATTATTTTACACTTAAGTAATAAAGAATATCGTCTTTTATTTGACCCAATTGGTCAATTCATGACAACTGTTTCATTTAAGGCATTAATAAATTAAAATAGTGCTAAATGTATACTCCTCTGGCTTGCCCATTACCATTTTGTGCTACAATTTTCAACACACATTTTTTTATTTAACTGGTATAATATTTTTTCAAATGTAATCATATAACTAAATAAGCATTAAAACATATTTTATCAAAATACATTGTAAAAATATTTATTAACGTAAAAAAATTACTCATTTTCATACCACCCAACAAAAGTGTGACTTTTAACCTGACGAAAATAAAATAATAAAATTTGACTTAGAAATTGGAAACCTGTGTCTTTGAACTTGAGCAACACGCGTTGAATATATTGCACTTAGCAACAACCTAACTGCATTGAACATAATTTAAATAATATCGCGTCAGTGGTCGGGGCGCTCTAGGAAAATGTGTCTGTGCCAGTAGTTGCAGTATTTCCACTGGTAAGTATATGTTTTTATATTTTATCGTTATGAAATTGTAAATTTGTACACTGCAATGTTCATTGTGTGTAGACTTCATGTATTCCGTTTATTTTTGGTATGAAGAACGCGTGATGTTGTTTTTACAGGTTATGTACGATATTGTCACTTCTCTGGCGTCACTCCTCTGGCAGTTTTCATGTCTCCGCAGACAAAATCGTCGCATGAGAAACCGATATTGCTACTATCGATGATTTTGCTATGGAATTAGAAAAGCACTGCCCAATATGGCTTCATATTTTTGTGATACTCGAAGAGGAAATTGATTTACAAAAAAAGATAATTGAAGATAATAGATTCGACATCAAACCTTTTGTTGGTACACTGAAAGTACACCAAGTACGGGGAAACATTTCTATGTGTGATAAGTTGTACATGAAGAGCCTTAGCTGCTTTTGTAGCAATTTCTGTGGTCACTTCAACTTAAGCGACATCACATACACCCATTTCATTTAAAGAAGTATTAAACGTTCACTATTAGAGCCTATAAAATCTAAAAAAAAATTAAAATATCTTCTGGCCCTTATCATTACAAATACAAAAATAGTGCCAATTAGTAAAATAATGAATATGTACTAAATGAAAAAGATTACTTTTTCTTTAGGGACACAAAAAATGCAAATACCGTATATTCCACCCATATACACACATAATCAACAGATGACGCGAATAGTTTAGAAAAACCTCCTCTAAGGAAATCGTGAGGTTTTGAGCGTTATGAGTTACGTATTTTCTTTTAAACTTTTTTATGCGATTCACGTTCCATCACAACCAAATGTAACGAACCAGGCTTCTTATAGCTGTTTATAAAGTTTCTGGATATTTTTTTTTTACATTGTGGATAGATAGGTACCATATTAAAATACCCCTGTCGCAGCATCTGCATAACATAGCGAATTTCGAAATATTGGGCACTGGCGGATCTCATCTAAGACCTGTATCCATTTAAAATAATTCAGCTTTCTAAGAGTGAAAAGATTTTCAAAATCAGTTGAGTAGTTAATTTTTGGCGCTTTTTCGCAAAAGGTGCTAGGCTAAACTAGTTTAGCTTTCTAAAAGTAAAAGAATTTTCGAAATCGGCTAGGTAATTTATTTTTGGTATATTTGGGACCCAAGACCCCGAACGGACTTTGTACAGCATAGTGCTATCCACCTAAAATAAGTTAGTTCTCTAGCAATGAGAAAATATTGAGAATCGGTTCGGTAGCTTATTTCTATCCTATATAATATAGGATATTTTATCTTTCTAACAGTAAAACTATTTTTAAAACCCGTTGTGTAGTTTTCTATGCCGCATTTGCATCCACAGGACAGTTGTGAATATTAGATAACATACTGTACTTATCTAAAATAGTTTACCTCTGCAGTAGTGAAAAAATTTTCAAAATCGGTCAGTTATTTTATTTTTGACACTTTGACACTTTGGGTCCCATGGACTTTGACGGACCTTACATAACGTAATCTATAACTATCTAAAATAGTTTAGCTCTCTAACATTGAAAAAATTTTCCAAATCGGTCGGTTAGTTTATTTTTGGCGCTTAAAGATCCCAGGACTCTGGCCGACCTCATACAGCATATAAGCTAAATCCATCTAAAATAGTTTACCTCTGTAATAGTGAAGAAATTTTCAGAATCAGTCGGTTATTGTATTTTTGACACTTTTAAATCCAATGGACCCTAGCGGACCTTACATAAGGTAATCTATATCTATCTAAAATAGTTTAGCTCTCTAACAGTGAAAAAATTTTAAAAATCGGTCGGTTAGTTTATTGTTGACATTTTTGGGTCCCATGGACCTTGGCGGACCTTACATTACGTATTCTGTATCTATCTAAAATAGCTTAGCTCTTTGACAGTGAAAAAATTTTCAAAATCGGTCGCTTATTTTATATTTGACACTTCTAGATCCAATGGACCTTAGCGGACCTTGCATGAGGTAATCTATATCTTTGTAAAATAGTTTAGCTCTCTAACAGTGAAAAAATTTTCAAAATCGGTCGGTTAGTTTATTTTTAACACTTTTGGGTCCCATGGACCCTGGCGGACCTTACATTACGTAATCTATATCTGTCTAAAATATCTAAAATAGCTTAGATCTTTGACAGTGAAAAAAGTTTCAAAATCGATCTAGTTCTTTAAAATTTTTTTCCTGGCATATTTTAAACATTATTATTATGTTATCTTTCTATAATATTTAATAATATTATATCATGACATTACCTTCATTATCTTGTTTATTTAAAATTCAATAAAAAAATTAAAAAAATCTTCATTACACATGCTTAAAATATCTGGTTAATTTTAATTTAAAAAAATGAGACAGAGATATGGTATTTATAATACATAGATTTTGAATAACTACCGTTTGTTTTACGTAAAAAAATGAAATTTTTGTATATGTTATAAGCAACTGAGATAGAAATATAAATTACTTATTACAATGACAAAGAGCAAAATAAGGCAAACGTGAAAATTACGATTTTCTCGAAAACTACTTAACATAGAAAAAAAATTATAAGAACATTTTCTTCATAATTTTTTTTTCCTTTTCAACGATGTAAAATTCGAACTGTCTTATGATAGGATCGAATGATAAAAAATGGCCAGAAAACCTACTTCTGGGCATTCGACGTGTCTGGCTAACGAACTTAGCCAAGCCAATTCAGAATCCAGTCCGCACACAAAATTTCATAAGCGTTAGACGTTTCGTTCGAGAGTTATCGTGGGAACACATATATATATATATATATATATATATATATATATATATATATATATATATATATATATATATATATATATATATATATATATATATATATAAATTTTAGTGAATATCATTTTCGTATTCTAGGGACCTCAAAACATATTTCTGCCATAGTCCCGGACTCAGATTGCGTCATGACACCTACTGTAATAGCTGAATTTCGAGTTTTCGAAATTCTGCTAAAAGGATATGCTATATAATTATTTATGTATGTTTGACATTATCATCGATTTTGTTCGGAAAATTTTTCACTGATTTGTCCAACCCCTGTCTCGGTGTGTATACACGTAAAATTTTTATTAATAAAAACAGAAAGCGGATGTATTAAATTTTGTTTTGTTACTAAAAATTTATTGTTTGGATGGAGTAAGTAGGGTCCACGGAATGGAGTTGTGGTGATGTGATAGCGAAATATGCAAAATAAAAGAATCATTTTTATTTATGTGAGAAAAATTCGTTGAATAAATTAATGAACGAAAAAGCGAAAAGAAAAAGCATTTGGAATGAATATCAAATCAGATGAAAGAGAACGTACAATCACAGAAGAACCTCTTAACCACTCCACTTGAAACTTTGCGTAGTGATAATCAGGGAACTGTAAACGGATATAGGTTACTTTTCACTAGAAGAGAACTTGGTGTCATAATTTCAAAGGTCGCACGAGCGAAACCACTGACAAAAGTTAATATTACAGTAGAACCTCTGTTAATCGGACAGCAGTGTCACGTAAAAATTTGTCAACAGAGGCGTCCGCTTAACAGGGACAGAATAAATAACCAACATTAAACAAGGTGTATTCACTACTAATTTTATTCAGAAATTGCTTAAACATAAATACAGCTAAACCTTTTTTATGCGGTCATTTTCGGTGCGATTTTTTTAATGCGATTTTTAAAAAAATGGTCATTAAAATGCATAATTTGAATCAAAATCAAGAGAAAGCAAGAAACTTAAACATTAACAATTATAACTTTTTTTGATAAAAATACTTTTTAATGGTTTTTAAGCATTTTAATCAGTACATTACATAAGAATATAAGTTACTGCATCATTTAGTTTTTTCACAGATGTATTTTTCCACAATTTTCATAATATTATAAAAATGAAATAAAATGTTCCTACCTGTAAGTTAGCGCTTTATCGTGTCTATAAAAACAACTTCTAAGGAAATTTCTAAGTTTTGAGCGTTTTGAGTTATGTTTTTTTTATGAAACTTTTTTTTATGCGGTTCCGATTCACCACATAAACCACATTTACCACATTTACCGCTGCGTGCACGCAGCGGCACCGCAAAATGTGATGCACACATACGGTTTTGCACGCTGCGTGCACAGTGTGGCGCTGCATCGGTTATAAAGTACATTGAGTTAAATTGTGTGATGCACACATACTTGTGGTGCCGTGCCCGTGCGGCGCCGCAGCGTGCACGCAGCGGTAAAAAAAACGCATATGTGCATCGGCACTTACAATCTGAATTGATCTATACTTTTTATAGCGATTTATGAAGTTTTTAAATATTATGTCTCCGAAGGATGACATATTAATTTTGTTTGTGATCACAGTGGGGGAAACATTATTATATAGTTGTACATGCATATATTGAATAAACGCAAGAGGGCTGTATTCTCACTGTACTTACAAAAAGGGCCGAAAAATCATAAATTAACACTTTCACTGAGGTGACATTACTTAGTGCGTGTCAAAAACACGCACTTGACGAATTTTATTTTTTTTGATGCGGTCCCTATCCACCGTACAAAAAAACATTATTATATAGTTGTACATGCATATATTGAATAAACGCAAGAGGGCTGTATTCTCACTGTACTTACAAAAAGGGCCGAAAAATCATAAATTAACACTTTCACTGAGGTGACATTACTTAGTGCGTGTCAAAAACACGCACTTGACGAATTTTATTTTTTTTGATGCGGTCCCTATCCACCGTACAAAAAAAGAGTCAGCTGTATTAAACAAATTCAACGTATTATTCGAAATATGAAAAATTAATTTTTTTAAAATTTTTTTTTCTCTATAATTCTATAAATCTAAGCTAAATATAGATTACAAAATTATTTTTAATTTTTTTAGTTAATGTACACACACATTCTAGCGAATTTCCAGAATGGAATTCAGCTATTACAACCACTGTCATGACGTGACTTGAACCCGGGACTATGGCAGAAATTTGTTTTGAGGTTCCTAGAAACCGAAAATAATATTCACTAAAATTTATATATATATATATATATATATATATATATATATATATATATATATATATATATATATATATATATATATATATATATATTATATTTATATTTAGTCCCACACCGTTGGACAAGTTCGTTAGCCACCCATGGCGGATGTCTGGAACATGGTTTTTTTGGTCATTTTTCGTGAAAAAAATTAGTTTTTTACCAAAATTTTCTCAAGTTAAAAATTTTTTATTTAACACCATTAGATCGAGGAAGAAAAATGACTTAAAAGGATGAACAAACACAGAAAAACGGATTTTTATAAACGGAAATTCGCTATGTTATGCCGGATGCTGCGACAGGGGTATTTTTTAATCACATGTGTCTCTAAATTCGTTAAATCAGTTTCATCTATATATATTTTCTGCATCGTCGTTTTCATTAAATATATATTAACACTCAAATCAATCTTATGAACGAATTTAAGTAATTATACAAAAATATAACGTTTACAAATGTATAGTTATCAGAATCATTGTTAACAAGTTAAAGCACGAACAAATATAGCTAATCCATACCAGGTATACATACGCACTAGATGTACTCGTGTCCGGTTAATAGAGGTAATAGTGTACTAAATAAAATGTCTTTGTCAAAAAATATTGTGTCTGCGTCCGGTTAACAAAGGGTCCGTTTAAGAGAGAGCTGAATGCATTGGTTTTAGTATAGCATGCTAAGTTGTCAAGCTAAAGCGAGGTGTTCGTAATCAGAGGTTCGACTGTATATAATTATTTGAATATTACAACTTTCATACATAAACAGAAGACAACGAAATTTAAAATAAAAGGAATATAAAGCCTCTATTACACTGTCGGTTAGAGTTCCTTACCAAACTAGGTACTCGATAAAATTGGTCGAAGTCCGATTTTATACACTCAAAGGCATTCGAATGCACATTCTGACTGCATGCTCGAACTTCAGGCCCTTTCACGCCCGCATAAAACCAACAAGAATTGCAAGTTGTCCGAGACGAAGCACGAAATGACCTATACTTTCATACTCGCCCAACTTCAGGAGAAAATTTACGCGTAGTATAATGTATGCTTTAAAAGTAATGTGTTATATTCTATTTTTTTCTTTTTTTTTTATTTATTCAAGAACCATTTTATGTTATTTCCGGTAAAAATTTTCGTTTACTTATTTAGAACAATAATTAGTATAATATTAAATTAAATGACGTCAGTCTCAGTTTCAAGGTAACGACTTTTGTTACAACTTTAAAAATGGAAAAAAATAAAATATAAAAATATATATGCGTATAGTTTACGCAAGCAAAATTTACATTTTTTAAACATTGTAAGGGATTTGTAAACTTCGATAGTGAAATCTGTCTTTAACATTTATACAGTCCGCGCGTCTACGCAATAAACTTCCCCAGGGTAAAAAAAAAAACAACTTTATATAAACAAATTCAGAAAATAATTCAACAAGGCGAATGTTTTTCGTAAAAAAATTAATAAAAAAATTAACACAATGTCAATAACAATGAAGCAACACAATGTCAAAAACAATTAAAAATTATACTGTATGTATTATGTTATCCGTCTATAACGTTTACATAAATCTCCAAATAGAAAGTGTGTTTGTTACTGGCTAATATTCATCCGTGGTAGCATCACACACATGCTGTGTGTTAGGGCGATAAAGTTTTAATATTTTCACATTTTCCATTTAGCGCACGGTATCTTAGTATCGGTAGGGGAGATGTGGATACGTATTGAAAGGGACAATTCAAATTAAGCGCTAAGTACTAGCGGAAAACAACAGATCGGATATCTTTTAAGTAAAATTGTTGATTTAGAAGTTAAATTCTTAATTTAAGTGTTATATTTATGAAAGGAACAGAGCAAACGGATCTTCTGCTTGTTTTCAAACAAAAATAATCGAATGAAAAACAATGATTTTAATTACCGATTACTAAAACCACGCAGTTAATAATCATCGATTACTGAAATTATTTGGTTATTCCCATTATTGAATTCAATTTATTAATTTATTAATACGGTAAGTTCAATAAGATAACCTACGCAATAGTATGAACCGTAAATCTTATATATATATATATATATATATATATATATATATATATATATATATATATATATATATATATATATATATATATATATATATATACAGGCCGTTCATAAAGGTCCGGAACAGCTGAAAATCTCTGTTAATATTGACTTTATCGAAAAATAACCCGGACAAAAGTTTCATGGGAAGAAATGAGAAACTAGAAAATGACCTCGAATTTGACTTTGAACATGGTCTTGACCAAAATTTTGAGGTCAACGTTGTTTTTTTAAAATGGAAACCCCTATTTTTGACCTCGGATTCGGAAAGAGCGGGAAATTCTACGTTCAAAACCATATTCATACTTCATATCCCAAAGTCGTGTGAAGATCATAAAAACGAAAAAAATATGATATTGGTTGGTCAAGGTCATGTTCAAGGTCAAATTCAAGGTCATTTTCTGGTTCCTCATTTCTTCCCATGAAACTTTTGTCCGGGTTATTTTTCGATAAAGTCAATATTAACTGAGATTTTGCGGAACTTTTGCGGAACTTTTGCGGAGCTGTTCTGGAACTTTATGAACGCTCTGCATATATATATATATATATATATATATATATATATATATATATATATATATATAAGGCGGAAATTTGAACAACATGAATGATATTTAGTATTGTCCCTTTCATAAATTATCATGTCCCTTTTAATACAGTCTATTGATGAAAGGGACAAAATGCACTTCTTTAAAAACTGAGAAAAATTACGACTAATAACAAAGAAATGTTTATTATTGGATTTTATTTCAAGAGTAAGATAACTGAAGTTTCTAATTCCGTCCGCAACTATTTAATTTATTATTTCGTCTATTTACTAGAACGCCTAAAATAAAAACGTCCCTTTCATGCTACTTGTCCCCTACACCAGTTTTTCTCAGAGGAATTCTTATCCAGTCTACAGTTCAAACAAAAATGTACCAATTTGAATAAAATCGACCAAACTGAAGTAAATTTATTTATAACTCTCTAATGATTGCAATAAAGGGAAAAAGTTTCACTTTAAAATATTTTATTATGTAGGTTAAATATATTGAATGCCGATATTCATATACACATGGGAAACTGAGCCATTGTGTTAGTTGGAATGAACGGATGATTTAAAATCAAGTAAATGTATTTTATTCTGCTCATAATATGTAAGTATGTAAGCACATACACGTAAATAAAATGAGACAGGTGAGATTCGAACTACTAGACCGTTACAACACAGGTCCATTACCTTATACACTGCGCATAGCCACCTTTCCAAAACGGAAAAGAGATAATGTATAATTTATATACCTACTTAGATCACTTAAATATTGGACAGAGAAAATTTTAAATTAACAGGAAACTTGTACAATGTTGATAAGAGTTTGGGAATACTTACATGAATTCTCACAGATATTCATCTTACTGAAACCATAGTGGCAACGAAACAACAAAATAACAATGCTTCAAACTTTTAGAAGACCTCTGTCGCACCGTAGAATCCCGCTCAAGTCATTCCGTCCACAGTTCTCTTCTCTAGACGTCTAGACTCGAGAGCTTCTACTTCTATACGACTCTATCTCAATAGACAGAGTCAACACTTTTCAACAGTGTTCTCCTATTTTTAGAATTCCGAGGCGACATTTCGGAAACCCGGATGGATTTGTAATTTCTGTCAAAGTTTGCCTTTCTAACTTGCACTTGATCAATTTTGTAAAAAATAATTTCGCGCATTCGTTCGTCAAAAATTGTTTTTCCTTTTTCTTTTTCTACTTTATACAAACATGTGTATATTTATCTTTTTTTTATCCCTTTTTATTTCTAAAAATTATGTAGGGGAAGGTGCTGTACCTTGGACGTATGTGTACCTTAAACCTATGTTGATTTCAGCTCTATCTGTGAAATGTAAAAGAAACTAAAAATATACTACTACAAACAATTAAGGGAGCAAAAAAAAATTGTTAATTTTTTTGTGATTTTTGAAGAGCTGTATTTACGTGAAAAATGGTCGTATCGAGATTTTTAAAAAAGCGTTTTGAAGCTTCAAGATTCTAGTTTTCAGACCTTTCGTCGAAAAATTTTTAGGAGTGACAGTTATCGAGCAATTATAAGGAATAACACAAAAAAAGTTTTTGCAAATTTTTTTATCTTTTTTCTTTTGATCTACGGGCTTGAAAATTTTTTTTACAGTAAAACTATGCTATTAACCTGATAGCCTGCTTATTCAGCTTCAAATTCCTTTTTAGGATTTTTCTCTACGTTGATTTGTTCCGGAGGTATCCAACTTTGAATGAAAAAGGATCGTTTTTGTTTTAACCATCGATATCTCAGTAACCAGTGATCGGACAGAAAATTGAAGGGCAGTTTTGGGATATGGAATAAATTTCCTACAAGTCTGTGCCGCGTACTTTAGGAAAAAAAAATTTTTTTCATCCTTAATTTTAATCTGAAAAATGTGAAAAAAAGGGACTTTTTTCCTTGTTGCGAAAAATCGTCAGCATCCCTGCGAATTTTGATGAGGAGTCTAATGTTTGTACGAATTTTTATACCTCACTGTACCCCTAATAACCCTGTGAATCGACAGATCGATCTATTGAATGGTTTTCCTAAACCGTTTGTTCAAAATTTCCGAATTAAAAAATAAAGGAGCAAAATTGAATAAACAAAATTGAATGAAAAATTCAATTTTTTTTTCAAATTTTTCCACAGTTAAGCATCGATTATTATCCATTAAATTTAAAAATTAAGAAAAAAAAAAATTTTCAAAATTTTTTTCAAAATTTCAAAAAAATTAAAAAATTAAAATTCAATTTTAAAAAAAAAATTTTGGAACAAATTTGAAAAAAGATCGTTTAAATTTTGAAAAAAATTTTAAAAAATAATGTTTTTTCTTAATTTTTAAATTTTAATGGACAAAAGATCCCTAACTGGAAAAATTTGAAAAAAAAAATTGAATTTTTCATTCAATTTTGTTCATTCAATTTTGCTCCTTTATTTTTTAATTCGGAAATTTTGAACAAACGGTTTAGGAAAACCATTCAATAGATCGATCTGTCGATTTACAGGGTTATTAGGGGCACAGTGAGGTATAAAAATTCGTACAAACATTAGACTCCCCATCAAAATTCGCAGGGATGCTGACGATTTTTCGCAGTCCCTTTTTTCACATTTTTCAGATTAAAATTAAGGATAAAAAAAATTTTTTTTCCTAAAGTACGCGGCACAGACTTGTAGGAAATTTATTCCATATCCCAAAACTGCCCTTCAATTTTCTGTCCGATCACTGGTTACTGAGATATCGATGGTTAAAACAAAAACGATCCTTTTTCATTCAAAGTTGGATACCTCCGGAACAAATCAACGTAGAGAAAAAATTTAAAAAGGAATTTGAAGCTAAATAAGCAGGCTATCAGGTCAATAGCATGGTTTTACTGTAAAAAAAATTTTCAAGCCCGTAGATCAAAAGAAAAAAGATAAAAAAATTCGCAAAAACTTTTTTTGTGTTATTCCTTATAATTGCTGGATAACTGTCACTCCTAAAAATATTTCGAGGAAAGGTCTGAAAACTAGAATCTTGGAGCTTCAAAACGCTTTTTTAAAAATCTCGATACAACCATTTTTCACGTAAATACAGCTCTTCAAAAATCACAAAAAAATTAACAATTTTTTTTTGCTCCCTTAATTGTTTGTAGTAGTATATTAGTTTATAATCTTTGAAGCACCGGTCCATTTTACTGCGTTTGAGTTGAAAACTGTTAACTATTGTTATAAACAAAAACTAAACAAATTTTTATCACTAAAAAGTAACTATTTTTGTTTTTACATTTTTATTTTCCTAAACTAGTTGTGTTCGTTTTATACTAAGATAGTATTTCAGTCTTATGAAACATTATTTTAACTATAATTTGATATGTTTCAAACCGTGTTTAAGCTAATTTGAAACTTGCTGTTAATATGATTATACAATATGGCCGAGCGCTGTACCATGTGCCTAATACGATTATTGTACCATGGATCGGTCCAAAGTACATGACCTGTTTTAAAATACTCTATATTGAAAGTGTTTCATATTCTGATGTTTCATTTTATAATTTTTTAAAAGGTATTTATGAAATAAAAAATATAATTACAGAACACTGGAAATTTTTTGGCTATAGAAATGTTTAGCTAGGCTATTTAGAACTATTTTCATGTAAAAAATTTAGTTTCCAAAAGGCTCGTGCCATACTTCATGTATTTGTATGATGTCTTGTTAAATATATGTATGCCTGAGTGTCCATATCTTTGTACAACTGTAATTAGATATGTTTTCTTCTTTTAAAATTTCTTTTCCTACGTTAAAAAGATGGTCCAAGGTACAACATACCTAGCCCCGAGGTACAACATAGGCACTATACCATGCTCCTAATGTAGTATTTTTTTTTATTATAGAAAAAGTGATAAAAGAAATTAATATAGAGCCCCTTAAAAAATAAATTATATGTATTAAAAATCAATGATTATTGAACGCTAACTTTTGTTGCTTTTTAACTAGCTATATTAAAATAAAAATTTAAAAAGCAAAAATAGGTCCAAGGTAACACAATTTCATAATATCATAATCTTCCAAACCATATAATCTCGATATTTGTTTCTAGAACAATTAATGACATCTCTGGTCAAATTTTCAACAATTTTTAATACCTTCAATATAACTTAGTTAATTTTCATATAATTTAAGTTGAAATTATTTAAAAATTAAGTTTAAAAGCATCAAAAATAACGACTGATATTCGTAAAATTTTAATGATAGGTACCTGAAATGTCTACAGTTTTTTTTTTTTGGAATTCCAGGCGTTTCAAAGACTTTTCACTAGTAAAGGTAGCTTCGTTACACCAATTCCTGAAACTTACTTGAAGCCTGAACCAAACTCGGGGTACCCTACAATATTTATAAATAGATTTTCAAAAAATCTATTTATAATACATATATTTTTAATACATAATATGTATTAAATGTATATTAATATCAATATGTATATCAAAATTCCATATCAATGTCGGTAACTCACGTTACATTTTGTCTTCATTGGAAAATGGTTTGAAAACAGTTATATAAAATAATTATTATTTGTATACATTACTCAAATCAATGTATACAGTTTTTACAATCTTGAAGCCCTTTTTTATTTAGAAGTAATTTTAGAAAAGAAGAATTTAGGCAAACAAATTAAGCGACACATATGAACTACTAGGAAAGTTTTATTATTACTAAATATCGGAATAACAGAACAATTTTATAATACCTGCTATAAACTATAAAATACTAGTCTTAAACAATAGAAGTTTTAAACAGAAGGTGAAAAAGTAGCCTATTTATTATCTTATAATACTGGTTAAAACATTTCTAAATTCTTGATGAATTTTAAGGGCGGTATATTCAAATTTAATACGAGAATTTTGACCAATATTACCCTTGAAAAACGAAGTTAACTTCAGTCTTCTAAAACCGTTGGATTAACAGCCAATTGCAGGAAGAACATTGAAAAAAACAAGAAAAGATTGAATGGTCCACAATTTATTGAAAAATTTTATGTATTAAACCATCATATAAATTCTTGAATATTTCGCTTTAGTTATAAAGCTTCATCGGCAAGTTTATTAATGTATACAAAATAAAATAAATACATAGTTTAATAGAAACATGTTATTGACATTTTAACTTTCAATTGAAGTTTAACAAGTTGTTTGAAAATTTTGTTGTTATCTCCAAAATTTAAATTTAATTTAAAATTGTAGATGATTGCAATTTACTTTTCCTTGTACATTAATAGTGTATTCTTTGTTTGGTGAATACTTTCTAAAATTGAATTTCTTAAATTTTTGACATAGGGTAAAAGCCCCGATTGTGGAACACTATTTTTAGGTATTTCATCAAACTTGCTTACAAAAATTAATAAATGAATTAAACACCCTTTTTTTTTCTTAATAAGCATGAAACCAAGTTTTTTTAATCCAATGAATATGTTTTTAAGAAAATATAACCCAAAAATTTTGATTTATTAATGTTTTGTTTTATAATTTGTTGACATCTATAAAAAAACAGACAGAATATATTAACACCCTTTAAAAAATCAGCACATTGACACCTAAAAAAGAACACGTATGTACAACATGAGATACATTACATACCATTCACATACATATTTTGCCATCTTTTCACTCTATGACATAGAGTGACATCTAGTAGTAAATAGAATGTCAAATTAAAAAATATAGAATGGTTTAAATATTCGATAAAATAAACGACCAAAATCACAGAATATACCAAAATACCACAGAAAAATACTATATTTTGTTTCGCCATCTATGTATTTTGGTAAAGTTCTAATCAATTCTAAACCTTCTAAACTAACTTATCAAAATGGCGACAATTTTTCATTATTAATAAAATTTTGCAACTTTAAATCAATATTTTTTTATTTATCAATTGACGATACGCTCCGAAATAAAAAAAATATTAAAAATTTTACGATTTTAAAGCAGTAAGTAAATATTTTAGACTCAAAAAGAAATTAAAACTATTTATAATATAAATTTTTAGTTATTTTACGTACATGATTTTAGTTAAATACAGAGGTTATATTGTGTACTGAAAGAAATACACATATATATAAATTACATTTAAACCGAATAAAAAGATGATTTAGCTCTTATAATCTCTTAACTGGACTAATAAAAATTATTTGTATAGTTTTATTGCGCTAACTTCGAAAATTAACTGGAAAATGTTGAAATTTATAAGGCATGTGTTTCGATAAATAAGCATTGATCAAACGCAAAAGAGACACATTCAGCAAAAATTGTTTAATATATATATGTATTTCTTTAATTAAGTAAAGAAACATTAAATGTGAGATGAATTTAAATTGAAAAACAATCATTCTATTAATAATAATTTTTGTTATCAGACGTTTCTTTCAGAAATAACTTCATTAAGATATAAATGTCAAAACTGTTTTTCTATTGGATCGCGTTCCACAAACGGGGCTTTTACCCTATGTCAATTAGTTGACAAAAAAAATTTTTTTACTAAATCAAAATGTTTTTGACATATTGATATTCAAGGTTTGTTGATATGTTTATCACTAAACACTGATATCAATTACAATTTTACCTTAATCTTAACACGATGACATGAATGTTTAGTTTCCCCTTTTTTTGGAGGTGACAAACATGTTACGGTTTTTCTATTTCTATTAAACTATGTATTTATTTTATTTTGTATAGATTAATAAACTTGCCGATGAAGCTTTATAACTAAAGCGAAATATTCAAGAATTTATATGATGGTTTAATACATAAAATTTTTCAATAAATTGTGGACCATTCAATCTTTTCTTGTTTTCTTCAATGTTCTTCCTGCAATTGGCTGTTAATCCAACGGTTTTAGAAGACTGAAGTTAACTTCGTTTTTCAAGGGTAATATTGGTCAAAATTCTCGTATTACATTTCTAAATTCATAATGGGAAATCCTTACTGTTTTTTTACTTCTCTTTAATATCAACTGATTTTTTGAAATTGTAGTACATCCTACCACCTTTCATTTCAATTTCTGGGTAAGGAAGTACATTTAAAACCTGTTAACACTAACAAAAGTAACGTCATTTTCATCTATTTTGAAAAGTTTGTTATTTTGTCCAGAAACACACTTCAAACACTTCATTTTTACTTCAGGGATGGCATCCTCATTACTCTGGCACACATCATTTCTCGAATAAAGAAACAACTCCTATTTAAGAAACTCCGTAACGTGAGTTACCATTCTGGTAACTCACGTTACATTTTTTAGGTACGTTAAATTTACATTTTTGTTTTTTGTAAAAATATAAAAAAATTAGTTCTGCAATCAATGAGTTATTTGTGAAGAGAATACAAAAAATCATATGTCTGAGTCCAATTTTCTAAAAGTTACAGAAACAAATTAATGTTTTGGTAACTCACGTTACAGTTACTGGGTTGCTAATCTTTCATCCATTTCATAATTATATGAAATTAGTTTGAAGTAAAAGCTTTAGGGTTACAGTTACCTTAGATCCTGTAGATTGTTGTTCTTGTATCAAAACGTCTCAACTTTCAACTATAACTGTAACATTATTCTTAAAAAGGATACAAAAAAATCAACACACCATTAACAATCAACATTGCCTCCAAACAACTGGCAAAAAAACAAACAAAACACAAGTTCCCGGTTCTGTGAAGTTGGCACACCGAATGTGAGAACTTTAAATTTTTTTTTAGAGTTCTGGCGTCCTTATGAATAGTTCTAGAGTTTCCTATACATATTTTAAATAGTTCCGATGATTTAGTACCAAAAAATCAACTTTTAAAAATTAGGTGTGCCAAGTTCACGCAGCGCACCGAATCGTAAAAATAAATAATATTTTTAGAGTTCTGGCATCCTTATAAATAGTTCTAGAGTTCCCTATAGATATTTTAAATAGTTCCGATGATTTAGTACCAAAAAAATCAATTTCAAAAATTAGATGTGCCAACTTCACACAGCACACCGAATCATAAAAATCAATTATTTTTTTAGAGTTCTAGCATCCTTATGAATAGTTCTAGTGTTTCCTATACATATTTTAAATAGTTCCGATGATTAATTACCAAAAATTTAACTTCAGCTAGCAGCTTAATAATAGTCTTAGAATTCTTTACCAAAAATATCAATAGTTCTGGTAATTAGGAGTATAAAATCGGTTTTTGAAAATCAAATATATGACAATGAAATTTTATGTAATTTTTTTTTCCAAGTTCTGGTTGGCCTAATAAGAGTTCTGAATGATGCTCCAAGAGTTCTACAGAAAAACGGTATGACACTTGAGTATAAAATAGGCAATTACTTTGAAAGTTAACGAAATTCTTAACAATCAAAAGTTAACGGTTCTGAGAAGTTGGCACACCGAGTGTCAGAACATTCAAATTTTTTTAGAGTTATGGCATCCTTATAATTAGTTCTAAAGTTCCCTACACATATTTTAAATAGTTCCGATGATCAATACCAGAAAAACTCATTTTTTAACTAAGTTTACTTCTAACATACAAATATTGATTGTTGTAGTTCAGATAATTCTAAGTAAACAATTGGTTTTGGAAATTCTGATATCCATTTTTTATGTGGAAATCCTTTTTTACAGGCTTTGGTTAATCTAGGCTGAGTTCTAAATAGCGCTTCAAAAGTTCTGCAGAAAAGTCATATGACTTTCCTGTAAGATAATTACTTTTTAAATAAAAAAATGTTTTTTTGAAGCGTTTTTCTGTAGCACTCTTGGAGCATCATTCAGAACTCTCATCACACCAATCAGAACTTAGAAAAAAATTTTATATAAAATTTAATTTTAATACACATATAACTTTATTTTTTGGTACTTAATCATCGGAACTATTTGAAATATTTATAGAAACTCTAGTACTATTCATAGGGATGCCAGAACTCTAAAAAAATAATTGATTTTTACGATTCGGTGCGCTGCGTGAACTTGGCACACCTAATTTTTAAAAGTTGATTTTTTGGTACTAAATCATCGGAACTATTTAAAATATGTATAGGAAACTCTAGAACTATTCATAAGGATGCTAGAACTCTAAAATAGAATTAATTTTTACGATTCGGTGCGCTGCGTGAAGTTGACACACCCAATTTTTTAATTTGATTTTTTGATACTAAATCACCGGAACTATTTAAAATATGTATAGGGAACTCTAGAACTATTGATAAGGATGCCAGAACTCTAAAAAAATAATTGATTTTTACGATTCGGTGCGCTGCGTGAACTTGGCACACCTAATTTTTAAAAGTTGATTTTTTGGTACTAAATCATCGGAACTATTTAAAATATGTATAGGGAACTCTAGAACTATTAATAAGGATGCTAGAACTCTAAAAAAAATTTAAATTTCTCACATTTGGTGTGCCAACTTCACAGGAGCCAAGTTCCCTGCAAAAACACAGTGGTGCCCACTTCCTACATCTAATACACAACACAATACCAGTAATATTATAATTTTATCATATTTTTTATTTTTTTATGTTATGGACCTTTTGGTATGGACAGACTCTATTGCAGTGAAATAGTCTTCATCGATAAGTTATTATATTAGCACTTTTAAACTAGTATAAGAATATAAGTTGAAGACTTTTAAAGCGAAACACTTTGTTTAGGCCAACTCAGATTATACAAAGAACTGAAACGACTGAGAACAGTGAGAACTGAACGGACCGTGTAAAAACAAACCTTCTTCCGAACTGAAATGAAACGAGAACGGAAACTGAAACTGAACTGAGAACTGATATGACCGTCTAAAAGGTCCTTTAAAGAAATGACTTGAGATCCCAAAAGACGAAAACTAAAAAAGAAAACACGTTCAAAACACTAATTATTGCAATTATTCAATTTAAAAATTATTATTATCATCATCCAAAGCTAGGGTATTATAAAAATGGCATATGGTATGGAATGGAATAGGGTATTATAAATTAATTACCATGACTAACCATAAAGTAATAATAATATTCGTGATTAATGAACATATTCATACAATAAACACTAATAGCAGAGGATGAATTTATTACGCGTCTAAGTACATACTTGGCTCTTCATGCACTTAATATGCACCCATATATGCATGTATCGTATGCTCTATTTTCTATAGTTTCTTTAAAGTACCCAGAGCAGTTGATATCTGTTGATTTTCGATTCGAAAGAGAAGTTGTAGCTGCGTCTATATGTTCAGACAATGGTAACAATTTTTTCGTAATTTCACTCTCTCATATAGGGGAGTGTTTCCTTAGATCACCATCTTAAATCGAAAAAAGGCGCTTAGTTGATAACGATTGTAGTTTTGAGCCTTTCCAAAATAGTACTGCTTGCGTAATTACATTATAAACTATTCTATTTGTATGATTTTAAATAAAATTTATTTTCCAAATGTTGATTGAATAGTTTTGACAAATATTAAGCAATTTGAGCATTCATTTGGCCACAAAAAATCAACTTTCTGGCAAAATTTAAAAAAAAAAAAAGAATTCAACCAAAGTAGTCTTTGATGGAATGAAAAAGTTAAACGGAATGTACGAAACATAAATTTTTGACAGTAATTTACAAAACTAAAGAATTTTATTACAAAAAGTTTTTATCATCACCAAGTAAATGATATGTATTTGCAATTTCGAATATCTTTTAAAGGTTTCATGTTAAAATATAATAAAAATTTGTATGCACAATTTGAATTTTATATATGTAATAAAATATGAATATCATAGATAAGGAAAATTTAGTACCCATATTTGCAAAATAATTAAGATACAAGAAAAAAATATAGCTTAGGAATTCTAAGTATTTACAAAAAACTGTTTCTAATAATTTTAAACAAATTTTAACTAATACAAAACTCGTTGCATAAAAAGTTTAACAGCTCTTGAAATATATTCGTCTATTTTAAGATTTCCAAAAAGAAGATAAAAAAATCCAATAGAGAAACTCGGTTTAAAATTAAATCTTATTGTTAGATTTACAACAATATGTAAAGTCTAAAAATGAATTCATAAACAAAGCGTATTCTTTCTCTATATGTAATAACATAAATAAATCCACATTCTTAAAAAAATTCGCCAAGTGCGTGTTGGACACGCATTAAGGCAGGATTTCGTAGTTCAGTATCCGAGATAAAATATTTTTTGAATTTGTACAACATCAAGATAAACTGACTAACTGTGACACAACGCTGTACCGTTCCAACAATTACACACACACATATATATATATGTATATACATATATATATATATATATATATATATATATATATATATATATATATATATATATATATATATATATATACCAATTGGGTGTTCCATCATAGCAGGTTATGACCATCAACACGTTAATATTAAAATTAACCTGTAACTTTTTAATGCCTGACAGAGATTGGAGGACGAGGATTAAAAATGTTTAAAGATAAAGATTATGTAGGTACATATAAGATAAATTTAAAAGAGCTACTGCAGAATTAAAAGCCCAAAGATAAAGGTTATGTACATTTTAGATAAATTTGAAAAAGCGAAATATAAATCACTACAATTTTTCCTACAGAAGAAAAGCTGATGAAAAAAAAAAATTATAAATTTTAGAAATAAGAAAAAGAAAGGAAGGAGCATAACCTTAACTAACGTCACCATCTATAACCTTAACATAATTAGTTTTTATATCAAAGTCGAAGCATATTGTCAAAAATACATATATGTATTATAACTATATGGCCAATCCCTATAAGAGGCAGTGGTTCCGATGAAGTGAGACGGATAGACATTGGGTAGAGGCACTTCAGTTGTTTTGCGCAGATGCATCAATTAGTGTTTACCGTGTTTACTGTTCAGATTGGTTCATATTAAAAAGTCGCATTTGCGAAAAACGAACAAAATACTTCCAAATCTGCACCGTGATATTGGGACGTTTTTTTCATATCCATTTGGCTATATATGTATACTACATATATGCAAAAATAAACTAACCTAACCTTAACTAACCTCACCACCTAGTTTTTATATCATCTACCTAAAATTTGAAAAAAAAACTTATATCCTTAACCTAACTAACTTCTAATCTTACTACCTAGTTTTTAGCGAATTTCCAAAATGGAATTCAGCTATTACAGCCACTATCATGACGCGACTTGAACCCGGGACTATGGCAGAAATTTGTTTTAAGGTCCCTAGAAACCGATTCACTAAAATTTGCATATATATATATATATATATATATATATATATATATATATATATATATATATATATATACATATCGCGCGTTGTCCGTCCGAATCTCGTATATCAAAAATTACATACAAAAAACATATTATATACTGGATTTATATATATATATATATATATATATATATATATATATATATATATATATACTTATCTGTATATATTTATATAATATATAGGTAGCCAACATCAGAGGGTGTAATTAGCATAA
The DNA here is from genome assembly GCA_035578155.1 of Brachynemurus nebulosus. Taxonomy (NCBI): domain Eukaryota; kingdom Metazoa; phylum Arthropoda; class Insecta; order Neuroptera; family Myrmeleontidae; genus Brachynemurus; species Brachynemurus nebulosus. Next base: position 3,994,293 of record JAPWDM010000023.1, read on the forward strand.
ATCTTAAGTTCATTGTGATGAAAACACAGATTTAAATACGTTTTTTTGTGTGTCCAAAACTTGGGACTATTCAGATACGAGATTGGGACAGAAAAGGCGCGATATGTATATATGTGTCCGCGCGATAACTCTCGAACGAAGTATCTAATATTTACGAAATTTGGTGAAAACATTGGAAGTCCCAAACCCTTGGATGAGTTCTTCAGCCAGACACGTCGGATGCCAGGAACATGGTTTTTGATCTTGTAAAAAATTAGTTTTTTGCCAAAATTTTCACTTATTCAAAAATTTTTGCTAAATTTATTTACACCTTTTAAAAGAGGAGAAAAAATTACAAAAAAAAAGCTCTTTAAGCTATTGTTCTATGTCAATTATTTTCCGAGAAAAACTAATTTTTATAAACAGAAATTCGCTATGTTATGCAGGATGCTGCGACAGGGGTATTATATCATCTACTATTTGATTTTTCAAAATAATGTTTCCCAAGCTTAGCTTTTTAAATACAATAGTTTTCACCCATTAACGTTCGTTTTTAAATGCAATAGTTTAAATACCAACATCTAAGGTCTAATGCAATTTAGCCATCTTTTCTATATTGGGAGCAAAGAAAATCTTAGTCATATCACAGCCGCATGTACCCTAACTCAAAAGAATAATTAACGATGTTTATTTGGTTGTTCGGTTATTTTGTCGTTCGGTTATTTTGTCCACAGTTATTTTGTCTAAGTTTATCTTGTCATTCAGTTATTTTGTCCACGGTTATTTGGTTGCGGTTATTTGTCCACAATTATTTAGTTGCGGCACCGTTATTACTTATTAGTTATTAAATAAAAGATAGAATTACCGACTGAGTGTTATTTTGCTATTATATACTAGATGGCAGTATAATCTACATTAGAGTAGAGTCCCTATAATAAATAGAGTCGTGACATGTCGTCCATGTTCTATCCAAAACAGAGCGGGAAGCTTCAAAATTAATTATCAGATGTTTGAGTAAGTATTTTTGAGTGCATAATTATTGTTATACCTCATTTCAAATACAACTGATCATGAGTTATCGTTAAAAAATTAAATAATTCTTATATTCGAAGCAAATCAATCTTTTATTCTTTTCTAAAAACAAACTGCAAATCTAAAATTTACGTAAATGCAATAATGAAAGAGATAAAGCAAGAAAACGGAAATTATTTAAATTCAAAGTGATGAAGCATGGTTAAATTTAAGTGAAATGAACCATAATAAGTTATGAATTAATGAACAATTAAAAATTTTTAATTTAATTATTCTTTCTAAATTAAACTAAATGGTTTTTGTTAACATTTAATTTATTTCCAATGTATTTTACGCAAACTTTGCATAGAATATGCCGGAATCAATCAGCATTCAGCACACATGTCACCACTCTATTTATTGTAGGCACTCTACATTAGAGCATTAGAGTCGTGACATGTGTGCGGAATGCTGATTGGTTCCGGTATTTTCTGTCCCAAGTTTGCGTAAAATAAATTGGAAATAAATTAAATATTGACAAAAATCATTTAGTTTAACCTAAAAAGAATAATTAAATTAAAATTTTTTAATTGTTCATAAATTCATAACTTATTAACAATAATTATGTATTCAAAAACATTTACTCAAATATGTGATAATTAATTTTGAAGCTTTCCGCTTTGTTTCGGATAGAAAATGGCTGACATGTCACGACTCTATTTTTATTATAGGGACTCTACATTTATATAGAATCCCTATAATAAATTTTATATCTCTTATAAATAAAAGATAAGGAAAAAAAATTGGAACAAAAATATTCTTAAATAATTATTATGTATTATATAACCCGTATAGTTATAGTTACCTATATATTTTTAAAATTAAAAGAATTTTACAACAAACCTTTGAAATGGGCCATTTCATATCGGCGTAAGCCAAAGTCGCTTGCTTTTATTTTTAATCACATTACACTTGTTTTGAAGCGCACTTGGCTTGCTTTTGAGATATTTGTATATTCCTGTCTCACTTTCCAGGTTATAGAGAGAAGGGTCAAGTATTAACGTTCGGTATACATCGTATACAGTATACGATGTATACCGAACGTTAATACTTGAACCTTCTCTCTAGAAAGTCTAGAACAGGGGTCGCCAACCCGCGCCCCGCGGGCCGCATATGGCCCACCTTGAACTTTTTTTGGCCCGCAAGATTCATCACACTTATACAAAATATATTTATTTTATAATGACCAAGGTAGTGAAAACCAATGTATTAAAAAAATACATAATATATGGGAACACATCATTTTGTATGCGGCCCGTGGAATTATGATGTGCTTCCAAAGTGGCCCGCAAGATCATTTGGGTTGGCCACCCCTGGTCTAGAACATGGAAAGTGAGATAGGAGTATACAAATATCTCAAAAGCAAGCCAAGTGCGCTTCAAAACAAGTGTAATGTGATTAAAAATAAGAACAAGGGACTTTGGCTTACGCCGATACGAATTGGCCCTATATATATATATATATATATATATATATATATATATATATATATATATATATATATATATATATATATATATATATATATATATATATATATATATATATTTATATATATATATATTCATGTATATGTAATTTGAAATGTCAAATATGTATGCAGTTTATTCTCTGGTTTATGTATATTTATTTTTTGAAAAAAAGAAAATGTTATTTAACGTTTATTTTAGTAAACAATAAATTGCTTAAATATTATTTGAAAATTTTTTAAACCTAAGTTCCCAAATAATTTATTACTAATTTATCCAAGGAGATGAAGGATTAGAAATAATACTCCGACTTTCTTCCGTAGAATAAATTGTTTCTTTATTTTGTTCCAAAAATTTTTCGATATATTTTATACCTTCTCCAGTGGCTACAAATACAAATAATTATTTACAATGTAGTACTTCTAAATGACTAATATTGTTTTAACAATAATATTGAATTTGATAACAAAATTTTTTTAAATTTTTTAGTTTTGGTTTTGTTGGAATGTATAATAAAAAAATTTTTTAAAAAAATAGTGAAATAACATTTTCGTTAAAAATATGTTGGAGCGAATAAGAATGAAAAACTTATTTGAGACCTCGAGAAACCAAAAATGACCTTCATTAAAATTTGGATATATATGTCCGATTTTTGGAAGTCAAAATTTTGGCCATTTTTCGCCATTTTTAGTGCTTTTTGCAAAAATTGGCCAAATTTCAAAAATTTTTCAATTTTTTTTTACACCATCGAAAAGAAATTTTAATGAAGGTCATTTTTGGTTTCTCGAGGTCTCAAAACAAGTTTCTGTCATAATCTTAGGTTCAGATTTTTCATGACACCAGCTGTAATAGCTGAATTTCCTTTCTGGAGAAAAATAAGTAAAATAAACTTTGAGGGTCTGTAACTTTGTAACTACTTGTAATACGAAAAATTTGTAAGGAACTTTTTTGTAAAGTGTCAGTTGGATTACAAAACTGTCATTTAACTTTTTGTCCTATCTTTAATAGTTTAGCTTAAAAATGTAAAAAAAGTAAAATTTCAAGAAACTTAAATTTTAAGGCTCTGTAGAAAGTGAAATATTGGTGATAGAAATTTGACTCAATGAAATTTTTTGTCCACAATTTAATGCTTAATAAGGTGCTTTGATTCATTTTATGGAAAAATAATTTCTTCATAGTTTGCAGGAGTAAATAATATAAAAAATCGTTTTTCCTGTGTTATTTAAATGGGAAAACTTTAGGTTCGATGATGCACCTCTAAAAATTGGAATTTTGAGCTGCTCTTTGGTGAGGATGTTTGTTTAGACATATCCTACGATATTTTGAGCGGAGAGCGAGAAAAAAACTTTTTTTGGCACACCCTAATATAATATGCTCCGGGAATACAGTATGACTCGCTAGTGGTGCATTAATAGCGACGTGTGTACCATCAATTACAGCAATTACCCCGGGAAATCCGTATTTTTCATAAAATCTACAAAAATGCAAATATTTATCAATTCAAACAAATGAAAAGTTTATAACCGAGTGGTAAATTCTTTAAATTATACATACCTTGCCCTAGCATTTGCAATTTCCCTTGGCGCCAAAGAAAAGTTAATTTTCCGCGGACATATTACATCATTGATTGCCCTCGTAACCCTGTCTATACTTCGGCTTACTGACATCTGGGACATGGGGATGGAAATGTCTTGCACAACAGCTAACTGGTAGCTCCCTTGGGCGTAAAAGCGGGGCCAATAAATATCGTCTGTAAGCGTATGCACTATTTCCTAACAGATATTTATTATTAAATTCATTATTTTCGAATTGGGCTTTAATTAACGATGCATCAAAAATGTGGCTGTCGTGAGTGGAACCTGACCAGCGTGCAACCACGTTCATAATTTTTAATTGTGTACCGCACACAACCTAAACATTTATTGAAAAATAACATTTTGTATTTCTAAATGTTTCTGCATTTTAGTCACCTGATAACTGAATTTTTGTGAAGCGAACAGCTTTTGTCAAACGAAAACGCATTTTAAATTCAACTTCGTAGAATACATTGACGTGCCCGAGGAATGCAAATGTTTTTTACCTCGTCTTCTGATGTTGACCAATCAGATGAAATAGATTCTGCTCACAGAATTAACCCGGAGATATAGATGACATTTTTATTTCTAAAGTTATACCTAGTACAAAATAAATGAAAAAATAATAATATATGTAAAATATATCATTTTACTTACCACGTTTTTATAATCAGTAATTAATAACAATACCTAAGAATTCATGTTTTATTTTAAACAATTTCAAGCCTGTGATAAATTTTTTTAAAACAAACTGTTTACAAAAGTAAAATTCGAATATGTATATTTAAATCACACGTGGCTTTTTAACCAAAACTTGTAAACTAAAAATAAAATAGAGAAAATATGATCAAATTATATCTCTATGATACAAATCTGTCAGTTTAATCTCCGAATAAAATTATTTTTATTTTTAATTTATTTCTCTTTTCTCTAAACTTAATTTATTTCTCTTTTATAATACATACTTTTATAATACACACATGTATGAATAGTCAATTTACCCGTAATTAACTGTAAAATATAAATTTATTTGAAAAAATATAAAAAAATATGTTAATCTTTTGAAATCTCCTGTATTATAGTTTATAAATTCGAACAGAGATGACACTAGCTGTTCTGAAATCAAAATATCCTTTTGAATTAAGATAAATCTGATAAAAAGAGATGTATATATACACATGTTTATAAACAACAGAGAAAGAGAAAAGAATATTTAAGTATTCTGTAAATTATACATAAATATCCATTTCATATGACAACCATGGGTGCCAATATTTTTTTTTCATTTACTTTACATTCCGATAATTAAAAAAATGCTTTTAAAATAACAAAAAGACGAATGAATGTAAAAATTAATGAATATGAGTTAAATTATTAAATAACTAGCAATAAATTCGAATATATTACTGGTTTAAATATGTTTTTTTTATTATTATAAATAAACCCTAATTACTGCATGCAAGCGAGAGCTTATGTCATTAGAAAAATAAAATGTTCGTGAAGTGCGAGTTGACAGAGGACTATTCTGAGGAAAGTGCGAAGATATAAGAATTTCGTAGATAGATGTTCTACGAAATCCTAAAAATGAATCATTTGTTGGAAAGTGAACTCTGCACAACATATGAATGATTGAAAATCTTAAACAACTTGCATACATATTGGGTGGCAAAAACGCGTATACATTATACAGGATGTGCCACAATAATGTGTATGAATTAGACCAATAATTACTGCGCTACACAGAGACCATGTGGTGTGTAAAAACTAAAAAAAAATTAGCTTAACGCGTTGATAGTCATAAAGCATTATGACGAAAAACCTAGCCAATACATTGCTTGAACAACTAACAGGTTCGACAAGCCCGATAGCTACTACAAGTCTGTTGCACAATATGTAATTTATACGCGAACACATCGCATCGCTCCAGTACATCTACGGTGTTTAGACAGAGAGCAGAAAGAGAGAGCTATGTTTGTATACATTATTGATGTAGGCCAGTGGTTCCCAAACTACTTTGTCTCGCCGACTCCTTGTCATGATTTCCGATTTTAGACAGACCTAGGCTTGAGAAATTCAGAAATTTACTAAAAACTTTTTTGCTCTTTACCTAATTTGGGTACCTACACATAATTGGGTCGACGTCACCAATTTCTAGCTGGCAACCAAAAAAAAGGTCACCAACTTCACATTTTTACATTTTAGAAAAGCCAAGCCAACCTGTCTCACTGTACGTCTACTCTCTTGCTGTAGACCCCCATTTCCATCTCACTGACCCCCATTTTTTTTTTCGCCAACGTGGACCTGGACCCGTTGCAGATCGTTTTTGACCCCTGAGGGTCGGTATAGACCACTTTGGGAACCACTGATGTAGGCTTTATATGGAATTGTTGACATGGTATAGCATTATACCGTAGTCAGGTTTTGACATAGGTATGGTGTCCATGACTGCCAATACGTTAAAAATAATGTAGAGTTCTACTGTATGCTCAATCACTTGGTTTGAAATTATTCTACCGAAGTAGCGGAAGCATTATATTCCATTTTTGGACTCGTATTTCACGCGCATCATTTAATGATGTTTGAAGTTATATTCGATGTGTATATAAAAAAATACATGCTATATACATATATCCGTTTAGACCCGGACATATCAGTTTATTATACTATGGCCGCGATTCGCACCAGCTGTAACTCCCACTATCCATAAATGTTAATATTCCCCCCAGAATTACGCGGTTTATGCCTCCTTCTAGTGTCATATCGTATGTTTACTTCATCGAAAGGCATAGCATCTTTACATGTTATTACATTATTTAAGTAAGTGTCCGGGTCAAGACGGATTTGGGGTGTAGACCCGGACACTTACTAATTATTTTTTATTTTTTTTATTTTTATTTATAATGAAACAAATGGGTCAGGGATATTACAAATAATATACACTCTTTCTAATGGTAATACTTTTATTGGTGATATATCTATGAAGGAAACATGTATAAACATAAAATTAACCGAAAAGTGGAAAAAAGTGTCCGGGTCTAGACGGTTTTCCGGTATATTTTTTCCCGGTATTAATTTCAGTAACCATGCTGTATATACACAACATATGGATATAATAGGTAAGTACTTGAGATGTAAGCAATGCTGCAATATACAAGTTCTGTTTACACGATTATTATAAAATACTTGAAATCAACACTTTTATTTATAATAATTAAATGTATGTACATATAACAATAACAAAAACTGATTTTCTTATTTCAAGTTCAACGACTTATTGATAGACAGACGGGCGGACCACCAGCTTTTTATACCATTTGTGCAAAAAAATTATGTAAGTATATACAGTGTAAACTCCATGTAACGAAATTGAAGGGACCGGGTATTTTATTACGTTATAAAGAGTTTTTGTTATATGGAGAGTAAAAGAAAATAATATAATTTTACGAATAAAACTTACGAATTTAGTAAGTGGTTTTAATTTTGACTGAATTAAATGACACTTTTTCGTCAATACACAAACTCTTTCTTTTACTCGCCATGTTTACAGTTAAAAAGTTTGAAAGCAACTAAGAATATGATAACGTAAAGACAGCAATAAGACAGTAGTACGGAAGTACAGTAGGCAAAAACATGTGCTAGGCAATTACAACAAACAAATAAACGGATTTCTAAGAATCCCTTTGTGCGTACGAAATATTTACGACTCTGTATCACTATTTTATTTGAAAGTTGGTGAAATAAAATTTTTTTTTTGGCTTGAAAAATGACGCATTTTTCGCTATTGAGAGTGGCTACTACGTTATAAAGAGTGTTTTAATATACGAATGATAATGCAAACCAAACAAACCTTTGTAATTTCTACGTATTAAGAAGTTTTTCGTTAAATAGAAGTTCGTTATATAGAGTTTACATTGTATGTGTATGATGGACTAATGTAAATTTAATAACATTTAATTTAATCGAATTTTTGTAAAAAATATTCAGAAATTAGTAATGGCCAGAGGAAAAAGTGGCTACTAACAAACAAAAACAAAGGCAACAAAGATATACCTACAGCGGCATCTTTCATTAAATAGGAATTTTACAATTTCATACATAAAATTTCACTGTCTAGTATAAAAAATTTGCTTTACTAATTAATTACTTGAAATGGAATATTTGACTAATTTTGCGAAGCTATTTTAAAATACGTATATTTATGCATTATATGTAGGGTTGGGCGGGGTAAAAAAAGACATACTTATATTAAACTCAACAGTGTTACATTCAAAAAATAAAAAATATCACAACAAAATACATTAGTATTTTAAGCTGCCTGGCCCAAAAAATTATTTTTTGGAACGGGCTTTATAACATAAAAAAATTTTCTCCCGAACCTCTGTTATTCATGAGAGAAAAACTTTCAATTCGTCACAATAAACTTTTTCAGTAAGTAAAAAATCTGATAAGATAGAGTGCTGTGTTTTTTTCTTGTTATTCTACATGCTTTAGTAATGTAAAGTACAAAGTTTTATTTAAATGGTCCGACTGCCTGTAATTTTTTTTTTATATGTTAAAAAAAAAGAAAAAAGTGGGGTAAAAAAAAAGACCACAAGGGGTTAACATTTAGAAAAATTAAAAATTATTGACAAGGATTTTCATTTTAAAACTAGATAATGGCATCTTTATGTATATTTTATGGATTAAAAAAATACTGATTGTTCAATAAAACAATTTTTTTGTTAGTGAGCAGACGGTTTTCATGGATATCAATTTCAGCTCATTCGAAAATTTGTATTTTTGACCTATGAAAATTCATTTATGTTTTTATAATGTACAACTATGCTTTACTGCACACATTTAGTATTTTTAACTCATTCATAGATTATTTTGATTTATTCTTTTACTTTATGTAAAGTGGTGTAAAAAAAAAACAGCCTCAAATTAACATATTTGGTTTTTTAATGAGCTACAATAAATTTTATGTTAGTTGTACGTTTGTGAAATAAAAATTATTTTAATATTTAAAGTCCAAAGAAATTTCCTGTGAGTCAAGCTTTTGCATCAGTTAACTTTTTCTGACTTTTTTTACTGCTTAATCTTAGCTAAAGTTTTTGGTAAAATACGTAAAATTTAAATATATCTATAAAAAAATTTGTAGTAGAGATAGAGTTGTGAAATAAAAAGTGTTGTACTGCTAATTACCCAAGCTGTCTATTTTTTACCCTTCCAATCATGTACTTGCAGTATCATATTAGTTAGAGTTCTGTCTTTTGCGAATGAACGAAGAAATTATTAATGATATGTTAGTAAAAATAACACATTTAATAAACAAAGAAGATACGTTTATGCGTGATGCAATTTCTGCAAAAACACGCTTGGAAATTACATTAAGGTTTTTTGCAACGGGAAATTCTTTCGAAAATTTAAAATTTTCAAATGCGGTATCACCGCAAGCTATTGGAAATAACAAACAATATCAAATATTTAAACTTTCCAATTGTTACCGCTGTAAATATTTTGTTGATTTACACCCTTTACAGGATATATGTACTGGTTTTGTTGTTCAACTACCCCAGACACAGTACAACATGTTCATAGACCATTTGCTCCGCCCACGTATAATCAAAATATTTTGATTTTACTTCAACCGTTTATGCAACCATCAAAATAGTTGACCAACTGCCCCACACACGATTCAACATGTTGTACAACTCAACCAAGTTGTACAACAAGTTAAACCGTGTATGGGCCGCATTAGGATGAATTAGGATATTAAATTGTTATTCTTTATTATATAAATTTTCAATAAAAATTATTTTAATTGTTTTTCCTTTACACTTAAGTACCCTATTTTAACATTACATTGCTTTATCGTTGCTTATTTATATTTTTAAACAAAATAAAGAAAAAAAGAAATTACAATTACAATAGACGTAGGTATTACAATTTTTGGGAATTTAATGGGTTTTATTAATCAAACGTAACACTATACCCAGTAAAAACCAGGGATACAAAAGCCATGAAAAAATGGTTTGAAGGGACAAAATCGTTCTTTAAAATGTCAGCTAAAAATTAATTTCTTTTAAATATCTCGGAAACCGTAAGAAACAGAGAAAAAGCTTTTGTTTATTGGAAAATTCGAATCTGCACTAAAATATTTAACTGACCTGTTTTTGCACAACTTTGAAATATCAAAAGCTATAAGTGATCCACTTTTTATCAGGGAACTTTCTCATCTTGGGGGGGGGGCGTGATGAAATCTAGTTTTTCTAATTGAATGGTATGTAATGAAATCACCAATAATCAATAACTGCCACTTTTAATGGCAATCTGACAATACACGTTCAATTATGATTGACAGTCAAGAACCAATTCTTTTCTATCTATTTATGCAGATTTGTGTATACTACCAAACGAAATTAAGTTGCAGTTAAAGTAACTTTTTTCCACTCAACAATGTTTACAACAACCTTTGCTAAATTTCTCCAGTAGGGGAGTATAATTCTTGGAAAAACTATTACCTCGACTCCAGTCCCACATACTTCACCATTAAATTTCGTTTCATTCCATTTAAGGTAGTTGATCGATAAAACGATTTTTTCAAAGGATTTTAACGAAACTTCTATAGATATTTATTTAATTCAATACCAATAATATGAGCTTATTTCGATTGATTAAAATTAACTACCCCAATTTTGAGAAAAACGATTTCCAAGTTTTGTAATTTTAAAACGGGCACTTATAGGAAAATTTTTTTTTTTATAAAATGAAAACGTGTCAAAAGAATTTGATCAAAAAATTAATGTTAAAAAATACAAAGTTACAAACCATATTTAATAAGAAATAAAAATTATTCACAACTACGTTTTTAAAATATAATTTAAAAACATCATTTTACAACGCTTTTTTAATAATGCTTTTATATTGCTACAACGTAAGCGCGCGGAATTAAAAAAAAAAAAAAACAAACAAGTGGTATACAAATATGATAACTGAAGAATATTAACCCTAGAATCATACGTTGGTCTACGAGTCAAGTTAATCATACATCGGCGTCGTTTCGACGAATGGACTTTTTACGGAGAGTTTTAGAGTTTATTTGCAAAAAACATTTTTTTTACATAACAATACTACAAAAGCGAACAAAATATTTAAAAAAAATTGGATTTGGAAAAATTTCTTAATGTAAATATTTATTAATTTTTTTAATCTTTTTATCAAAGCAGATTTTCATCATAAAAATTAAAAAATATATAAATACATCAATTGTAATAATTAATTTATGAACTATTATGAATCAGCGGACACGTGTGACTTTACAGAATGTGAAATTTCTCAGTCATAAATATTCCTATAGATATGTAGTTATTTCCCCATTAGGTACATTTGTAAATTTTCTAAAATTTGTTAGTAATTTTTCGAATAAGATCTCAAAAAATAATAAAAATTTAAATATTTTCCACAAAATACGCATACGAAACGCATTCTTTAGTTTTCGATTCAATATATTCAAACTTCAGTATTATGTCTTCTCTATAAGTCAAACAGCTGTAATCATCTTTCACATTATCATAATCATTGAATAAATTAATTATAACATCCATATCTTTAATAAATTTTAGAAAAATTAGGAAAACTTTTATATGTGGAGTACAAAATCTTTAAAAAAAATATAGGTTAATCATACATCGTCGTCCTTTTGACGCACACTATTTCAGTATAAAAAAAACGACAATAGCTATAAATAAAATTTATATGTCCTATGTGTTATAATAACAAATAAATTAGATAACAGAAGTTTCACAGCAAGTAGGTACCGACAAGTTGTAGTATTGGAGCAGGTAGAAAAGTTCGTTCGTCGTTTTGACGAGTACGTATGATTCTAGGGTTAATACATTATTTAATTTTTGATAAAAGAAAATTTTTTCGCTGAGATATACTTTTGTACCTGACTATCTCGAAGCAACTACGTTAATTCTTTGGAAAAATCGTGGTATCAACCAACTACCTTAAGTAATATCAGCGTTTAAACCGAACAAAACTTCAATTTTTGTGTAATTATTTTCGCGTTCATGTGACTGTGAAAAATCCATGTCTCGTGTATTCGAGGTAAGTATATAATTATGTATTAATAGTGGTCAAACTCCTGTATTGAGGTGTAGGGGACTTCAGAATTTTTACTGTACGTCTAAAAATCGCAAATTTCTACGTTTCTAATTTTACAATTTAATTTTGACCATGACTATATTATCAATTTGTATGTGAAATGAATATGGATGTGTTCGGCCGCCATGTTTGGTCAAACATATTATAAAATTATAATACATCTATAAAACAATGTTAATTCATAAAAATAAAAATAAAAACACATTACTTATTTACTATACATTACAAAAATGTATCTTGATGCAGTAATCGTTATTGTGTAACCGGATTAATAATGAAAATTATTTTTTTTAATTGTATTTAAATGACCTTGGCCTTAAAAATATATGTCATATGTACATCATTCATTAATTACGAACATGTAATATTTAGAAAAAATTTGTAATTAACATGTGGAAATATTATAAAAAAAAATTGATAAAAAAATTTGTTAATGTAGTACGATCATGAATTTTTGTCGTGAATTTCACCCGAAACTGATAAATTAAATTTGTATCAGTGAGAATCCATACACTACATACATTAACACTTTAATGGTCGTCCATACAATAATATGCGATGCTACGACGGACGGTGATTAGCCGGTAACGCACTTTCTGTGTAGTATTTTCCCTAAATATTACAAATGGATAACATATTTACATATATTTTTTATCACTTTATTGTTATTGTGTTCATTTTTATTGTTTTCTTCTTTAACTACGTAGAAGTGCGATCATTAAAGTGTTAAGAAGATTGGGTTACTACAAAGAAAAATACCCCTGTCGCAGCATCCTGCATAACATAGCGAATTTCCGTTTATAAAAGTTAGTTTTTCTCGGGAACTAACTGACATAGAACAATAGTTTAAAGACCTTTTTATGTAATTTTTCCTCCCCTCTTAAATGGTGTAAAAAAATTTCGCAAAAATTGTTGATTAAGTGAAAATTTTGGCAAAAAACTAATTTTTTGCAAGAACAAAAACCATGTTCCTGGCATCCGATGTGTCTGGTTAACGAACTCGTCCAACGGTTTGGAACTTCCAATATTTTCACCAAATTTCGTAAACCTAGGACATTCCGTTCGAGAGTTATCGTGCGGACACATATATATATATATATATATATATATATATATATATATATATATATATATATATATACATATATATATATATATATATATATATATATATATATATAAATATATATATATATAAATTTTGGTGAATATTATTTTCGGCTTCTAGGGACCTCAAAACAAATTTCTGCCATGGTCCCGGGTTCAAGTCGCGTCATGACAGTGGTTGTAATAGCGAGCTTCCATTCTGGAAATTCGCTAAAAGAGGCACACGATGTATATATATGTATATATATGTATATATATATATATATATATATATGTATATACACATGTATATATATATATATATATATATATATATATATATATATATATATATATATATATAAATTTTAGCGAATATTATTTTCGGTTTCTAGGGACCTCAAAACAAATTTCTGCCATGGTCCCGGGCTCAGGTCGCGTTATGACAGTGGCTGTAATAGCTGAATTCCATTCTGGAAATTCGCTAAAAGTAGGCCAAGAGCGAGTCCGGTTCGCACAACTAGAGTTCTGTACAGTGAGCAGTCAATAGACAAATTATAGGTTTTATTTATGTATGTATTGGGTCATCCGGAAAGTTCGTGCTGTTTTTGATGTAAATGGACCATCCCGATTTTCTTCAAATGAACGAAAACTGTGGATTTTAAATGCTCAAAAGTTGCCGCTAATTCCTGACGGTTTGCCTCGGCTTTCGCTTTATTTATTGACGCTTTGTTTCATCGTCAATACACACAGGTCGGCCGGACGGAAATTCATCTTCCAAAGAAAAATTACCCTTTTGAAATGTAGCAAATCACTTTCTACAAGTTCTGTCAGAAAGCCCATCGTCACCCTAAACACTACAAACATTTCTCGTTGCGTCAGCTGCATTATTACCTTTTTTAAACTTGTATAACATGACATGATGTTTCTTGAAGTAGATTGCTCATTTATTACTGACAAAAAAAAAAAATTATTTAAACACTGTTTAAAGATTTGTGATACATATTACAAGCAACGCTATCGGCCTAACACTAAAATGTTGTTGCATGTTTTGTTTGCGGTTGCTACTTGAAGAAATATGAATTCATTCGAGCGGCTCCGAAAACGGCACGAACTTTCCGGATGACCTAATATATATCTAAACATATCCCTTGCTTGTTATATCTGAAAAATGTATGAATTGCCAATATCTACTAATTCTATGAAAATCAAAATTTTCACTTTAGAAATCCAGTGGATTGGGTGGTGGTCATTTCTAGCAAATTTTTAGCCATATCACTAAGACCAAAAATTATAGAAAAACATTCTTTTTTATGTCACCGAAGGATGACATATTAATCTCGTTGTGTGATTATAGTGGGGGAAAAATTAATAATAATAATAATAATAATAATAATAATAATAATATATAAAATGGTGGTGAGGACACCTATAGCAGCTGCCCTTGGCACCCGTGAGGGATATTTATCCCCCATTGGTGTCAAGGAGGCTAAGGGGTCCAGGGGTAGTTTATGCGCAATACAGTAATCTTCGGATTCCATTAGCCTCTGACTACCCAAGATCGGCACCGTTCCTTCTCGAGGTACCACCGTTTTCACAAAAGATGCCGGATCTAGAGGAGAAATCCTCGATCGTTTATTTTTCAACCTTCGTTTTTATTTCGTTTCGTTTTTATTGTTTTTTTGTTTTCGTTATTTTGATTTCATTTTGTTTCAGGTTTTCTTTTATCTTTTGTTGCCTTTTTGTTTTTGGTTTTATTTTTTTCGTTCTTCTTTATTGTCCCAACTTCAAGTCATCTTCGGGACCCACACTAGCTCGTGTGTGGCTTAGCGGCGTTGTTTGGAAAAGGGGATCCTGGTGACTGAGGGAAGCCGTACTTGCGAGTACGGTGGAACAACACTTCACTTCGGCCCTGGCTTCAAGCATAGACCGTGGCTGCGGTTATGCACCGGCCGCAGTAACTTCGAGCGCCCCGGGGTCGTGCGTGTCACTGGGGCAATGGGCTTCGTCCCTAGGGCCCCTCATTCCCGTATCCCTGGCGTGGGAGCCCTTATGAGGCTCCGTGGAGGGTGGGGAGCGGGGTGGGGGTTTTCTGTATAACATTTTATGGGTGAAAAACAAATTTCTTCTTCGGGCGAGTCCGGGCCCGTCAAACCGGACGCGAACCCTGCTCCACCGACAACATCTGGTGGGAGCAACGGTAGCGGGGTTGCAGCCGCTACCTCATCGAGCGTGACTGCACCACCAGCCGGTGGACCAGTCACTAAGTCTTCGGGGGGTAACCCTCCTCCCAGCAAAAAAACAAAAGGGAAATATCGTGGGCGTCTAGTTGACGTAGACACCCCAAGATTGTCAGATTCGTTTATAAGATTTTTGATTGTGAAGCCGACGGAAGGTGACTTTAGTAAAATAAGTCCCTTCCTGCTGGCAAAACTTGTTAATACAGAAATTGGACACGTGAAGGATGCCAAACTGTCGGGCAAAGGGTTGCTCGTGGAGGCATTCTCAGCGACACAGTCTGAAAAGATACAAAATATGAAGAGCTTAGGGCAGTACGCGGTGGAAGTGACCCCACACGGAGTATTAAATTACTCCAGAGGTGTCATAATGCATCCGTCGCTCGCGTACTGCTCACTTGACGAGATAGTGTCGGAGATGTCTCCTCAGGGGGTAATAGAGGCCAGAAGACTTAAATATAATAGGGGGAACAAACATCCGGAATCCCCCTTAATTTTGCTAACCTTTAATAAAACAAGTCTTCCGAAACAAGTGATAATTGGCCTGTTCAACAAAGTGGACGTTCGTCCGTACATCCCAGCGCCAATGCGCTGCTATAGGTGTCAAAAGTACGGACACGTTTCACAACGTTGTAACGTTGAGCAGCAGATCTGCGTGTGCGGTAAGCCACTGCACGAAGGACGACCGTGTGGCGAACCGATAAAATGTGTGAACTGTGGGGGCAATCATTCCGCCAAGTCAAGGAACTGCCCCAAGTTCAAAGAAGAATCAGCCATCCAAGAGCTGAGAGCTATGGAACGACTTACGTACCCGGAGGCACGCCGTAAACTTTTAGGTAATGTGCCTCGTCGTTCCGCTCTGGATGGCTATGCACGCGCTGCTGCAGCCCCCGTCCCTACAGCGGCTAAGGAAAGTAATGAGATAAAAGAAATAAAAGAAACTATGCGCAAGATGCAAGAATGCATGCAATTAATGCAGCAGAACTTGATGCGCTCAGTGGGTGTAGCTGTTGTACCTACACCCACAGTAGCCGCTGTCGCGCCAGCCAAGGTCTCTGAGGCCAAAAGGGTGATTACAACCACCCCTCAGGGACCAGTAATTAAAACTGTGACGTCTTCCGCAGCGAAGAAATCATCACCGAAAAAGTCACCGCCAAGAAGACGTCGCAGTGAGGGGGAGAAGGAGGTGACCCAACAACGGTCCCCGAAAAAGGGACCAACCACCTCCACCTCGGAGGCAGAATCAATGCTGCCTCCACAAACGACGGCGCCGCTGCCCCAGCGGCAAAAGACGCCGTCCCGACCGGGCACACCTACCCGCCCGGTCACCCCCCTCCCGAGTCGCTCCACAACAACACAAGTGAGCGATTCGGACATGTCGACGGCGTCGGTTCGGACGGGTGTCAAACGCCCAACGACCGACGCCTATACAAATACCTCGGCCACGGAGTCTGATAACTCCGATGCCGAGGTACAAGTTGTAAAGCGAAAAAAAGGCTGGCCCAAGGGGAAACCTAGGAAGTAGCCACACTTCCTAGGGAGCAACCCTAGTAGTAACGAAAATGGCTATCGTACAGTGGAACTGTAATGGTGTTAAGCACCATTACTGTGAATTGCAGATGCTTCTGGCTGAGCACACGCCTATGTGCGTGTGCCTACAAGAAACACATTTAAAGCCGGCGGAACAATTTAACATTAAATATCATCAAGTCCGCCGGCACGACGTACAGCCAGACATCAGGGCGAGGGGGGGTGTTGCCATCATAATCAGAGATGGCGTCCCCTTCCGGGACCACCCATTAAACACCCCCCTACAAGCTATTGCAGTACAATTTTTAAAACCGCCCCAGTTCACAGTATGCTCGGTCTACCTACCAGACTTCGACTGGAATGTCGAATCCCTGACCGAGCTTACCTTACAGTTACCACGTCCATTTTTGTTACTAGGAGATTTTAATGCTCACAGCCCGATGTGGGGTTGTAGCACGAGAGACGCCCGTGGAAGACTCATCGAACGTTTTCTAGATGAGTCTGAAACGGTCTTGTTGAATTCCGGTGAAGGTACTTTTATTAATGCAAGAACCGGTGAGTTGTCGGCTATCGACTTATCACTTTGCTCACCGGTTATGGCGCACCGTTATGAGTGGACGCTGGCGTCAGACTCATACGGTAGCGACCATATACCTATTATTTTAAATAGTACCCTGCCGATGACTCCACATTCGTCTTCGCCGAGATGGCGTCTCCGTCAAGCCGATTGGGAAATGTACGCTAATTCATTCCGTACACCCGAGCTGACTGGAGACGTAGAAGATGATGTGGAGAAAATGTCCTCCAGTGTCAATGAAGCAGCATATACGAGTATACCGAAGTCGTCCAACATTCCACCCAAACATCAAGTACCATGGTGGAATGAAGTCGTCAGTGTAGCAGTTGCAGAGAAAAAGCGGGCGTACCACGAACTCAGACGTCGCCCCACGCAGGAAAATGTGATAGCCTACAAGCGTGCTCAAGCACGCTGTAAACGCACAATTAAAGAACAAAAGAGGCTATCATGGGGGCAATATGTTTCGGCCATAAACACCTCCACGACCACCTCAGAGGTATGGAGAAGAGTGAGGGCCATTACTGGGAAATATTCCCGTTCACCTATACCCTCCCTTCTCGTCGTTGACGGTCGGAACATCACTGAACGCGCAGAAATAGCTAATTGCTTAGCTAAGCACTTTGAGCGCGTCAGTGGCTCCCAAAACTATGACCCGGACTTCCTGCGGATCAAGATCGAACACGAACAAAACGATCTTGATTTTTTCTCAGATGAATCCCTCCAGTACAACCAACCGTTTTCTATGCAAGAATTACTGGAGGCGCTTCGGGGATCTGGGGATACTTCCCCTGGACCTGATGAGATCCCCTACGCTATGATCCGGAACCTGCCTTATCCTGGTAAGTGTAGGTTACTGGATCTTTACAACGAAATTTTTAGGCAAGGCGTTTACCCTCCGCAGTGGCGAGAAGCTACCATCATTCCGCTGCTAAAAGAGGGTAAAGATTCATCGCAACTAACTAGCTACCGTTCAATATCCTTGACTTGCTGTTTCAGCAAGGTATTGGAAAAAATGGTGAACAACCGTCTCGTCTGGTGGCTGGAATCCCACAACCTTATACCTAAACATCAATGTGGGTTCCGCCGATACCATTCGACTACGGACCATCTTGTTCGCCTCGAGAATGCCATTCAAGACGCCTTTCTCCAACGAAAACACCTTGTGGCCGTGTTCTTCGATTTGGAGAAAGCTTATGATATGACCTGGAGGTATGGCATTCTCAAGAAGCTGCACGACTGGGGTTTAAGAGGTAACCTCCCTCAGTTCGTAAAAAGTTTTCTGACTGACCGTTCTTTTCGTGTCCGGGTAGGTGACACTGAGTCTGAGGCCCACTCCCAGGAGAATGGTGTTCCTCAAGGCTCCACCATTAGTGTCACCTTATTTTCCATCGCAGTCAGTCATATTGCAGCTTCAGCCCCAATTCGTCGTTGCTTGTACGTTGATGACCTCACCATATTTTACGCAGCCGATTCCATCGAGGATATTCAACAACGGCTGCAACAAGGCATCAACGAAGTGGTGACTTCTGCAGAAGCTCTTGGTTTTCGCTTCTCTCCACAAAAAACATCGGTGGTTCACTTCTGCAGAAAGCGCAACGCACATCCGGATCCTGTCCTCACTTTAAAAGGATCCAACCTTCAGTGCGTTGATAGCGTCAGGTTTCTAGGACTTATTTTTGACAAACAACTTACGTGGCGTCCACACCTCCAAGCCTTAGCTGCGAGTTGTCGCAGGACAATAAACATGCTTAAGTGCTTGGCTGGTGCATCGTGGGGTGCGGGCCGGGAGTCGTTGCTTCGCCTGTATCAATCGCTAGTTCTGACTAGGATTGATTACGGCAGCATTGCTTACTCCTCCGCCCGGGCGTCTGCGCTCTTACTCCTAGATCCTGTTCACCATGCAGGCATACGACTGGCTACGGGAGCATTTCGAACGAGCCCTTCTATGAGCCTCTGCGTAGAGTCGGGCCTTCCTCCGCTGCGACTGAGACGTGAGCGTCTCTTGCTCAATTATGCAGCGGGGGTATATGCAACACCTACGCATATCAATCACCCGACTCTATTCAGATACCGTTTACAGGGGCTCTACGGTCGACGTCCGACCATAAGTCGACCAGTGGCCGTTCGAACGCAGGAGTTATTAGAGAGTCTGCACTTACAGTTCGCCAAGGTACTTCCCAAACGTCCTATGGAAGTACCTCCTTGGCTGATCCCTAACGTAAGGTGTCGTTTCGACCTGACTGGTCTCAACAAGGAGGAGACCAGTTCATTTGAATATCGATCCCGCTTTTACGAGATCATTAGCGAACTTGACTCTCTCTGCATATACACAGATGGTTCCAAAACCGCTACGGGTGTTGGAAGTGCCATCGTCATTCGTGACGATCCTCACGCTTGGTCACTTCCTCCCCAGGCCACTGTGTATACTGCAGAATTATATGCTATTCTGCAAGCCCTGCGATTCTGTCAAACATCCGAAGACAGCGCATTCCTCATTTGTTCCGACTCGTTGAGCGCGTTGCAAGCGATCTGCCACTCTCATACCATCGATCCACTGGTGCAGAACATCCGAACGTGTCTCTACATGCTCCGCCAAAAGTCGATCACCTTCTTTTGGATTCCCGGACATGTGGGGATACCTGGCAATGAACTCGCCGACCAGGCAGCACGTCATGCAGCCGAAGTCGGTGAGCCACAGGACATTGCCATTCGCCCAGAGGATCTGAGAGTGTGCATTAGATCGGCGATCGATCAGAAATGGCAACGTGAGTGGAACAACCTCACGGCTAAGCTCAGACAGGTGAAACCTGAGGTCCGAAGAACTCCGGCACCTGTAAATCTGAGCCGGCGAGAGAGTGTGGCCCTGACGCGTTTACGCTTGGGCCACACGGCGTTAACACATCGTCATCTTCTCGCCGGTGAGGATCAGCCAAGGTGCGCCGCCTGCGGGACGGCGCTGACCGTGAGGCATATAGTTGAGGAATGTGTAACCTTTGAGCCATTGCGCCAGAGGTTGCAGCTCCCAAATAATGTAGCCAACGCTCTCAGTTATGATGCTGTCTCTGAAAGAAGGATGATTGAATTTCTCAGAAATTCGAACCTTCTTCAGAGACTGTAGGGGCTTTATATCTCTAAATTTTATTCTAAGTCGTCTCTATTTATCTCCCCCGACAGTGAATTTTATTTGTCAGCTTTGTTTTTAATCTATGTGTTTTCAAGATTTTTGTGTTGTCTTATTTATTACCGATACCCTGTTCCAGCTGGTCTGGCAGGGTACTTTTAGTATTGTCGTTATGCCACTAAGGGCCTTTTACACCCTTAGTGGTACTGTTGTTATTTATACATTTTTTTTGTTGTTGTTATTTCTTTTTAACGATGTACTACCGAGGGCCTTTTACACCCGAGGTGGTACATCATTTGTTCTTCCATCTGTGATATTTTGTTATGCCGCTGTAGGCCTGTTGTTATGGCTCTACAGCGGTATTGTTTTAACTCCTTATTGCTTCACTGGTCGGCTTGTGGCCTCCCAGGGAAGCAATAAGTTTTGTCTGTGATATATTTTTGTGATACTATTCTGTGATATTTTGTGTGGTTCTAGTCAGGTTCCTCCACTCCGGGGCCGTTTGCACCTCGGAGGGAGTTCCAGCGATGGCTTCCAGGCCTTGATGACCGGACGCTCTGTCTAGTACTTATCGTACCGTCACCAAGGACTGTCCGCTCTTTTTAAGCCCTGGGATGGCAGGGCCCATCGATGGATTTTATTATGTGTATGTTTTGTCCCTTGTCTATCGCATTTATGTGTTCCTGTCTGTTTTGTGTATGTTTTTTTATCTTTATCGTCTATGGCGGCGCATGCCCTTGGTAGGCGATGCCGCCGGGTGCTGCTGACCGCGCCATCCACCGGCAGCGGTACCCCAATTTTAATTAAAAAAAAAAAAATATATAAAATAATAATTATAGAGTTGTACATGCATATAATATATTGAATAAACGCAAGAGGGCTGTATTCTCACTGTACTTAAAAAACGAGCCAAAAAATGATAAATTAACACTTTCACTGAGGTGACATTACTTAGTTCGTGTCAAAAACACGCACTTGACGAATTTTAGAATTCTTAGAGGTAGATAGAGATCAAAATTTTTGAGAAAAGCCTCTATATTTATAAGCGTTCCGTGTTTTCTTCTACGGTAAGGAACTCTAAAGAACTTAATTTTTGTAATAAATGAATTTTTAAACCAAGATCTGGCAACATGCGGCTACATCGCGTTAAATGAAGCGTGATGGAACATTCTAAAATAAAATAAAGTCGTATACATATAACTTAAAAAATCACAGTTTAGTATTAAAAAAATTTACAATATTTTAATATATTTTTAACTTCCCATTGGAAGTTATTGTACTGGGCCTGATTTTACGAATCGCTAATTTGGACATATCGCCACATTTCAAGGTCACTAGAATCCGAATACATCGTTTTTAGCGTGATGTCTGTGCGTGCGTTCGTTAGTTCGTTCGTTCGTTCGTTCGTGGATTTTTTTTCGTCTCGCATATCTCGAGAACAAATGATGATATCAACTCCGGATTAATTTCATTAGATGCGTAATTAAAAAAAATTAAGATTAGTGGTTTGTTTTTTATAATAAAAAAAAGAAATTAAAGACTTTTTGTGAAATATTTATCGTCTCGCATATCTCGAGAATAAATAATGATATCATTTATTTAATGAGGGGTAAAGTCCCCCACGATATACAGGGCGCGAAGCCCCCCAGTGGGGTGCAAGAGGCAAAGCCCCTGTTGAGGGTTTGGAGAGAGGAGCCCCCTGAAATGAAAAAAGAATTATTTATGTACAAGTCTCTAGTCTTTAAGGACACCCAATAGGAAGTTGACAGTGTGGGTAGACTTGTCTCCCAATTTTTTTTTTTTTTTTAAATTGAACACAAAAATTAGATTGTCCAAACCGAATTAAGTTATTACTCATAACTTTTGCATGTTTTTGTATTATAATTTTTGCATGTTTTTGTATTATATACCTACATTTCTATCGGCAATACCTTTGTTTAATAAAAATGAATCATACGCTGTGTTTATATATACACTTTATTGAGTAGCTACACCTTTTCATGTACGGGATACCTATTCTTTCTTAAAATTAATTTGACCGCGCAATTTGTAAAATTTAAATTTTACGCATATGAACATGGATCACTTAATGGTTCATAAATTTCGTATTTTTAAAAACAAAAAATTTTAAAATTTGTATTAGCGAATTTCCATTCTGGAAATTCAGCTATTACAGCCGGTGTCATGACGCGACTTGAGCC
This sequence comes from Brachynemurus nebulosus, assembly GCA_035578155.1. Classification (NCBI taxonomy): domain Eukaryota; kingdom Metazoa; phylum Arthropoda; class Insecta; order Neuroptera; family Myrmeleontidae; genus Brachynemurus; species Brachynemurus nebulosus. The sequence continues at coordinate 4,017,286 of JAPWDM010000023.1, forward strand.
CAGGACTATGGCAGAAATTTGTTTTGGGGTCCCTAGAACCCAAAAATAACATTCATTAAAATTTATATATATATATATATATATATATATATATATATATATATATATATATATATATATATATATATGTATTTACGTATTTATATATTTATGTGTCAACGCGATAACTGTCGAACGAAATGTCCTAGGTTTACGAAATTTGGTGAGAACGTTGGAAGTCCAAAAATCTTGGATGAATTCTTCAGCCAAATACGTCGAATGCCAGGAATATGGTTTTTGTTCTTGCAAAAAATTAGTTTTTTTGCCAAAATTTGCTATAATTTAAAAGTTTTTGCCACATTTTTTTACACCATTGCAAAGACGGAAAAAAATCACATAAAAAGGTTTTTGAACTATTATTCTAGGTTAGCTAGTTTTTGAGAAAATAAGAAAAAAAAGTAAGTAGTAAGAATTGGACAGTTCTGGACCCAACATCGGATTTTTTTGGCGACCTCAAGGAGGAGGTACCACTTCTAAAAATGAATTACCCCTGTCGCAGCATCTTGCATAACATAGTGAATTTCCATTTACAAAAGTACGTTTTTCTCGGAAACTAGTTGATATAGAGTGATTGTAAATAAAAAAACCTTCTTTATGTGATTTTTCCGCCTCATTTCGCCAAATTTTTTTCATGTTTACCAAGTGTCCGCACGATAACTCAGGAACGAAACATCTTATTTTTAAGAAATTTCGTGAAAACGTTTACGGTTTTTTGGACATTTTTCGTGAAAAAAATTTGGCGAAATGAGGTGGAAAAATCACATAAAGAAGGTTTTTTATTTATAATTACTCAATATCAACTAGTTTCCGAGAAAAACGTACTTTTATAAATGGAAATTCGCTATGTTATGCAGGATGCTGCGACAGAGGTATTTTTTTTTTCGAAGCAACTGTTCGAATTTTTTAAACGGAAACTTCTTTAAGGAATTAATTTAAACGAATACTTTTTCTAAATTAAATTTTCGCAAACATTTAACGAGAAAATATGTTCTGTTTTTCTTACAAATCAATAATATAAAAGTGCTCCATATACGTATTATGTGATGTAAACTTTAGTAGATTTGTTGTGCACTAAATTCTGAAAAACTATATCTTCTACTAGGTTACTAGATTATTCTAGGAAGTATATAAACGTCATATGTAGTGGTGATTCGAAGTATCTTTTCAATAAAATTATACTTTCAATAATAATATGTCCGAAAAGGTCACTGCAGTGTTTTTACACTATTTTTAAAAAAAAAATGTATACTAGTTTTTGTGTGCGTACATTTGTGCGTATGTAGATATTTCTCTCCTGCACAATATCTCACGAATAAAAAATGATATCGCCTTCGTTGGGCTACCCATCGAAGTATACTAATATCAGCATGATTTAAAAGAGACTTCATCAAATTTACCAGTATCGGACCTTACTGTTTAGATAATCACATTATTAACAAATTAAAGATTAATTTTAACATTAAATAAAAGCAAGAAATATTTTATCTCGAAAACTGTGAAAAATTCTAGTTACTGACTACGAACGTTAAAATTTTTCTGTGGATACTTGGGTGGGGCTACTCAGCCCACGGCTTATTTTTAAAAGTATTTCAAGTAGTCTTGGAAAGTGTTGTCATTATAAAAATGAAAATAATCACAGATTAAAGGACACTGAGTTTGTAGAACCTGAAAATATTCATTAACATACTTGAAATCTTTTTGTGCTAAACTATGATTTTGTATATAAAACTTTATTTTATATTTGAATCTTCCGTCACGCTTGATTTAATGCGACGTTGCCAAATGTTGTTAGATTTTAGGGTAATAAAATTCATTTACTCCACACGGAGAGAAAAATCCTATAATTTTTGTAGAGAAAATTTCAGAAAAATTACCATGCTCCCCTATAATCCGTGCGCGATCGACGACCAAAATAAAAAATATGTGCTAGCATGGTAAAATTTAATGTGGTGCTAACACAACTTTTATCACACTCTTATGCATGTATATTATAGTTTAATTCTTGTTGTCGTACTCTTTCATTTGCGCATCTGACTCGCGACCTTATATTGGTTGCACTGTACCTGTAAAAACATGTATACAAAAATGATTGCCAACAATATATTCTAATACATATACTAAAGATAGGTAAATAACAAAAAGATGAATTAAGCGATGACATCATCCTAAGAGAGTGTAAAAGCAACTGACTACTAGCTGCATCAAGGTGCTTGGTGCGAGCTGTCTGACAAAGTTTCGTCCACAGTCCACACCTATGGTTCGCATGTAACCCATGTAACTCGCTGATTGAGGTACATTTCATTACAGCGTTCCCAACACAACCAACCTTCTTTCTGTTTTTTTCTTTCTATTATTAGCATGTTAGCATTGTAATTTTTTTAATAAACACAATTAAAAATTATTTTTTTGTCGGTAATGGAACTTTTTACTGTGCTGTTTTACAAATTTTACGGAGATAATATTACGAAAAGAACATTCCATCCTTTAAATTTTTTATGATTAATTATAATCTTTATATTTTTACCTTACAGAATTTAATATGTTCGCCTTTTACACGTCGATTGTAGTGCTGAGCACAGTAATTTTTATAGGAATTTTCTCTCCGTGCAAAATTGGATTTATCCATTTTAAATTTCATATACATGTTTGAACAAATTTGTTTGTTAAGTAAAAATTATTAGATTTTAGTATCAATTTTCATTGGAATATAACTAAAAATATCCAATTCCCCATAAGAGTAAAACTTTCTAATCAGTATGAAAATTTAATGGAAATATCTTGATTCTAAAATCTATCCAATTTATTTGGTTTCAATGATAGACCAATGAACATACTATATATAGCCTATAGACTGACAGTATCAATTAATAAATGAAGCATCCACATACACTCAAAGTACGACCAACCGCTACTCTATAGTATTGTAATCAGTGCAATAACCGTAGTATACAACCGTATACAAATTATCTCTGAAAAATGGACAACGCATTACGTTTCTCATATCTCACCTGTCTTACCCCGTTACCTGCGTCAGGAAAATTGCCTACAAACTGGCTTTACGCTTTCTCTAGTAGTATAATACTGAATTTTACTATACTGAAGAGTTTGTAACTAAAATGGAAAGTAATTTTATAATCACACTATACATATTGACACGTGTATGTAATATGTTTATATATATTATCAGTGGAAATAGACACAAAGTCGGGAATGTAGGACGAGCAACATCTCATTTTACAGAATCCAGAGTAGTGTCTGCCTGTCTGCCCGTTTAAAAATATGTAATGTCAAAGTTGTCTGAATATGGAATGGAAAATTCCGCATAACGAAGAAAATCGATATAATTGTCATAGATTTGTTTTCTTGGTCGTAAAGCAGCTTTCTTCACATAATAAAATGGATATTTTATTACGTGGAAAAATAAGAGATATGAGTAGTGCAAATTTTAAATACACAATAATTCTCAAATATTTAAAAGCTTTTATTCAACTTGCTATGTTAGTATATTGGTTTAGATCAAATATTGGAATCAAAATTTAGACAGGTTCTAATTGAGCTAGAGTTTTCAAATTTTGCATACGTGTATAACCTTGATGACAATCCAATATTGTATAATTAATTTTGTGCTAAATCGCCCCAAACAAAAATTGTTGATTTTTAGTCCTGTGCAACTTTTTGACATTTAGAATTGTCAAATTATTGTCCATTGATTTTACATTGCAATTTTTGGTTTCCATAGTTATGTTGGATTAGGGTAAATTAACCGATTAAAATAAAGGTAAAAAAATTACTTCTTTAATTTTTTTAATTTAATAAATTTTAATCAGACTAAAAAGAAAAAAATAAATTAAAGTAAAAAAATGTTTTTTAAGAAAAAGCTTTTATTTAAAAATGGGCTAAAAAAATAAAATAACTTTTGAGTGAAGTTTGAAACAATATGCAACATAATTTATAAAAGCTTGAGGCGTTTAATTAAGTTTGGTAACTACTGAAAAGTAAAATAGCTACACTTATATCCAAAACAGAAATAATTAATTTAACGCCTCAAGCTTTTATAAATTATGTTGCATATTGCTTCAAACTTCACTCATAAGTTATTTTATTTTTTTAGCGCATTTTTAAATAAAAGCTTTTTCCTAAAAAACATTCCTGAATTTTCCTCAATTCATTGCCGATCGTGAAACAACTTAGTTAACCGAAATTTCGAATTCCGTGATGAAATTTGCTTCCCAAATTGTTATTAAATTCCGTTGATAAATCTAACTTCGTGCTACCGTAATATTCGTAATTTTGACCACCACGACATGACAATTGTCCACTGATAGGTTTTTACAATAATTCTTTTCATTTTGTTTGAAAATTAAAAATGTGGGAAGAACAAAACGTTGAGGTTTAATGTATAAATTCTGGTTCCAGGGGCAATTTTAAAATTTTCGTCACAGAAATCGAAAATTCACCGCTTAGATGACTAAAATTTTATGAACAAGTTTGTATGACGTCACTTAGATAAAAAATTAAAATTTCATCATTCAAAACGTCATTGAAGACATTTTAATTAGTGTTTTGCTACAAAAATCATAAATTTGGAACTAGAGACATGGAATTTGAAACTTTTTTAAGAGGTTCTCAATCACACTTCTCATTTCTGATAAAATTAGACTTTTGAGACTTATAGAAATTTGAGTTTTGAGGTAAGAATCCCAATTTCAGGAAATTTCACCATTTTGAATCACACACCATGTTAAGGGGAGATTTGCTAAAAAAAAAAAGAATTCAATTTTTTTTTCTTCACAATTATGTTTCTTAAGGTGTTAGAAATATTCTCCTAAAATTTTATTTTAAAAAAAATCAAAAATCAAAAAGAGTCTGGAACCATTACCATAGGTGAATTTGCCCAAGAAATGAAATTTAACAATATGTATGCGATTGTGTAGCTTAGTGAAAGAGTAAACCATACGTATGGATTTTTCTCAATATCTTTACATTTCGCGGAGTTATAATACCAAATACCAAAAAATCGTGGTCTTATTCAAACTTTTTTTTCTCGTAAACTATTATACATAAAACGATGAAACAAAATCCATATTGTTTGCTATGTCCAGTACTTTATTATATATTTTTTTCATTTAAAATGGACATTAAATACCCTTTATAAAATATGAAAAAAAAATTCATTACATTTTTTTAGCTACTTATACAAGAGTGACCACTTTCTTATTACTACCAAAAGAAAGCCCGCAAGCACTTCCCTCATCTCCCTGAATTTTATTTTTGTCAAAAGGGTGGAACATATTGAAAAAAAATAAGAACATATATATTTGGTGATGTTCATGGTATGTGTATGTGCAGGTACAGGTCAACAAATCTGACTTTACCTCTTCAAGATCATTAAAAATGCATTCTTAACACTTTCAGTCCCATGGCTTCGGCATCCGAAACCAAACAAAACATCCCCAGAGGCCGACCGCGATCAATGATTAATTGATTAGTAAGTTGTTTACGTATTATGTGTGCGATACATACATACCAACACATACACACACAAATGCATACTAACACACACTACTCTTTTGGTTTCTATCGTTTCTATGTACGTATAAAATATAAAACATTTTAAGATAAACAAAAAATGCATAAAAAATATAATTTATGTTTTAAATAAAATTGATTTGAATGTAGTCATTGTATAATTAATATGTAGTATGTACATATCACGTTTATGTGTGCGTTTATGACTGTATGTTTACAGTTTTACACATATGTAAATGTTGAAAGGTATTGAATTTATTTAGTGTTTGAATCATTTTATGTATTTGTTTATATAAATTTTTTTTCAAATATTGCCGGCTTCCGAGGAAGTTTGCTGTGAAAGTGTTCGGGCCTCATAGTGTTAAGAAGTGAGATAGTACTTAATATAAAGAAAAAATGACCTTGAAGCGGCAAAGTCAGATTTGTTGAATTGTACCTACTTGTTTTTGAATTATGTTTTTAAGAAATATTTTGAAGGAATAAATGAATCATTGAATGTTTTTTTTTTTATTACATGAGAATCTGATGCCTACTCTACACTCTCGATCGAAGTTCCTCGACGAAGTAAGCGCGAAAGTTGGCTGAAGTCGGAATACCGTTATACACCAGCCAGGAAGAACAATGAAATGACCTTTTACACTCTCGTACTCGGTCCACTTTGCGAGAATTGAGAGTAGGCATAAGGAATCTAATATGTTTTATCTTCAAAATGTAGACTTTTTTCATATCGGAGTTCTAAAAAACAATTAGTTACGAAAAAAGAACTAACTTCTCTCATTGCTTTTAACGTATTACTCAGTCCTACAATTATTTCGCAAGTAAATCCAACTAACATTTTTACTTACCCGTTAGGTAAACTAAAACTGTTTACCTAATCAATTAGTGATGTATTTAACTTCATCAGTGAATTTAAAATTGTAGACTTGAGAAGTATGTTAAAAGCAATGAAGAAAATTAGTTCTTGATTCGTAGCTGATTATTTTTTAAAACTCCTATGTGGAATGAGTCTACATTTTGAACATAAAACATATTAGATTCCTTATGCCTACTCTCAATTCTCGCAAAGTGGACCGAGTACGAGAGTGTAAAAGGTCATTTCATTGTTCTTCCTGGCTGGTGTTATAACGGTATTCCGACTTCAGCCAATTTTCGCGCTTACTTCGTCGAGGAACTTCGATCGAGAGTGTAGAGTAGGCATCAGATTCTCATGTAATAAAAAAAAAAAAAAAACATTCAATGATTCATTTATTCATTCAAAATATTTCTTAAAAACATAATTCAAAAACAAGTAGGTACAATTCAACAAATCTGACTTTGCCGCTTCAAGGTCATTTTTTCTTTATATTAAGTACTATTTCACTTCTTTAAGAATGCATTTTTAATGACCTTGAAGAGGTAAAGTCAGATTTGTTGACCTGTACCTGCACATACACATATCATGAACATCACCAAATATATATGTTCTTATTTTTTTTCAATATGTTCCACCCTTTTGACAAAAATAAAATTCAGGGAGATGAGGGAAGTGCTTGCGGGCTTTCTTTTGGTAGTAATAAGAAAGTGGTCACTCTTGTATAAGTAGCTAAAAAAATTTAATGAATTTTTTTTTTCATATTTTATAAAGGGTACTTAATGTCCATTTTAAATGAAAAAAATATATAATAAAGTACTGGACATAGCAAACAATATGGATTTTGTTTCATCGTTTTATGTATAATAGTTTACGAGAAAAAAAAGTTTGAATAAGACCACGATTTTTTGGTATTTGGTATTATAACTCCGCGAAATGTAAAGATATTGAGAAAAATCCATACGTATGGTTTACTCTTTCACTAAGCTACACAATCGCATACATATTGTTAAATTTCATTTCTTGGGCAAATTCACCTATGGTAATGGTTCCAGACTCTTTATGGACATTTTAGTGCACGTACTTTACTATAATTAAAAAAAAAAAACTTTAAATACTTATTTCTCGGGAGTACATTTTTTGACATGGTTCCTCATGTATCTCAAAAATTATTTGGTATATCGACATAAATCAAAGTGCATATTATTCCTCGATACCGTCATTTTGGCAGGAACTAGGATTTTTTAGTTACGTAATATATTTTCAAAATGGTGGCTGCCTATAGTCGAGAAAAAACGGTGATTTTTGAAAATTTGTTTTCAAAATGCGATTTCTTGCAGGTTTTTTATTTTTGTCCTTAGATCCTAGTTAATGCCATAACTGTGTATGTATATTTTCAGAAAATTCTTGATTTTTTGATTTTAGTTCACTGGGGATTTCAGACTGCGAGGAACCATCAAGGTGGAAAAATCTTGCAGTGTCGATTTCAAAGCCATTTATAGTCAGCTAATTTTGGAATTTTTTTTTAAATAGAATTTTTTTTGTAATCTTAAGACAGGTAGAAACAATGTTGTATACTCGTATATTTAGTTCCTTAATAAAATATTTATCTGTGTATAGAAAAAATAATAAAAAATTCGTCAAATGCGTGTTTTTGACACGCACTAAGTAATGTCACCTCGATGAAAGTGTTAATTTATGATTTTTTGACTCGTTATTTTTAAGTACAGTGAGAATACAGCCCTCTTGCGTTTATTCAATATATGCATGTACAACTCTATAATTATTATATTATATATTATTATATTATTATTATTATTAATTTTTCCCCCACTATAATCACACAACGAGATTAATATGTCATCCTTCGGTGACATAAAAAGGTCGATTTTCGATGTTTCTTTTGGCGAATCTCCCCTAAATAGCGAGTTTTTAAGTTGACATAACATTATCAAGTTTATTAAATCAATTTTTTCTATAAAAATCATAAATTTGGAACTAGAGACATGGAATTTGAAGCCAACTGCTGGAAGATAAGCAGATTTTCAGTATTGTTCTTTTGATGACAACATTAATTATGCAGATTACAATACGATTAAATATGAAAACCCAACTGTGCAAATTATTTCATTTAAACATTTAATGAATTAGAACAAAGAAGGTGTTATTATATTTTAAATATTTACTGTGTTCCTATACAATAATAATGACTTCGATAGATTGTACAATTACCACAGTACACAGTTACCACATAATTTTATTATTACGTATAGTATATTTTGTATTTAGTCTTACAATTACATAATTAGTAGGACAATATGTATGTAATTACTAGGAACGTAAAAGTATTCTCTAACATTTAGCACCAATGGATTTATATGATGGCTCTTATCAAAATATGTACACGTTCTATAAATTATACACGCGATAAACGTCACATTCCTTATCAAAATATGTAATTAAAAAAACCTCTAGATAACTAAAACAAAAAAGAAACTATTTTTTTTATTAAATATAGGGAAAAATAGGACCAAAAAATTCCACTGAAAAAATTACTATAGTATTTCTTTCAACAAAATTTATTTAGCATAATTTTTATATTGCTAAAATATTATTGCAAAAGCTTAATTACTAAATTAAGGTGCCAATGGAGGTGGCACACAGCTTCCTCGTACTCATAACAAACTTTAGAGTAACATCTTTAAAGTGATTTTGTGCTTAAACTGTAACTTAACTTAAATTTTGTATTTTATTATACTATTAACGTCATGTTTGAAACTAGAACAAGACAAGAATAGGGTGAACTTCCCCAATTTCTCTAATCGGCTATGTAACTACAGAAATTACGGAGACTAACTGAAATTTTTTTTTTAAATGGTAGATATTCTTCCACGTTTCAAAGTGTCAAATAATTGCAAAAAAATTAAAAGTAAGCTTTTTGTTTTAACAGTAATAAGAAAAATTCGTAAAGTGCGTGTTTTTGACACGCACTAAGTAATGTCACCTCAGTGAAAGTGTTAATTTATGATTTTTTGGCTCGTTTTTTAAGTACAGTGAGAATACAGCCCTCTTACGTTTATTCAATATACGCATGTACAACTCTATAATACAGTGAGAATACAGCCCTCTTGCGTTTATTCAATATTTGCATGTACAGCTCTATAATAATGTTTCCCCCACTATGATCACACAACGAGATTAATATGTCATCCTTCGGTGACATAAAAATAGGCAATCCATTACATGCATCCAGTGTTTTACCTATGAGTACGTACTAAAATTTATAGGGGACCATATGTAGGTATGGTCTAACCCCTCAAATACTCTTAAAATCGTAGCGAAATAGACACTATTTCGACACTATTTGATTGCGATGTAATTCGTAAAGGAATATACCTAAGAACCAAACCGCATAATTTATATAAAGTTTATCAAAACCGATCGAAGAGTTTCAAAGTTATGCCACATGGTGGAATCTTCGAACACATCAACAGACAGACAAACAGACACGACATCAAAATTTTTTAGGAAGCTCTAAAAGGTAAAATATGCGTGAAAATTTTCATTTTGGAGGGGAAAAAATTTTCATATTTTATACACTAGTAGTTTTGGAAGCAAAAAGTTAATTCCCCTAAAAATTAGTAACTAACACTGCAGTTGTAATTTATGCATGGTTGTTATCAACGGAACACATAAGTTCAAACAGATAAAAATAGTAATTCAGTTAAAAAGTTACACTTTCTATACGTAATTAAAATATTCCAATAAAACAAATCTTTCTATTTTTTTTCAAATTTTTAATTTAAAAAATTATTAAATTAAAAACTACTTAAAAAAATTATAAATATTAACACAATCCCAAAAAGATAAAAATAAATTATTAATAAAATAGTTAATAATACAGGATTTAGTTTGAAATTATTTTTGGAAAATATCTTTAACCTTAAAGCGTTTAATTGCTTAAATAAAATTAAATACACAATAATTTTAGAATTAAAAAAAATTAATTAAGCTAATATGACTTACCGGCTATACGTAGTACAGCACGATCAGCAGGATCTAACGCTAAGATGGTTAACGGTTGCTCTCGAGTCCATTCTTTTAGACTCGAGTCATTCTCGAACTCCATATTGTGTTGTAGCACCCGTGTTTCCCTTTTTTCTGCCGGTGTCGTTCAATAATATCACATCTGTAACAAACCATACGAAAAGTGAGGACACATGAATTTTTAGATTGTTTTTAAGATATTTGGTGCGAAATAGTCAGGTACAAAAGTATATCTCAGCGAAAAAAAGATTCTTTTATCAAAAATTAAATAATGTATTAATATTTTTCCGTTATTATATTTGTATACCACTTTTTTTTTTACTTTCCGCGCGCTTATGTTGTAGCAATATAAAAGCATTGTTGAAAAAGCGTTGTAAAAAGGTTATATAATGATATTTATACATTTTATTTCAAAAACGGCCGGTCAATAATTTTTATTTGTTATTAAATATGGTTTGAAACTTATAGGTATAGACTCATATTATTGGTATTGAATTAAATAAAATAAATGTCTAGAGAAGTTTCGTTAAAATCCTTTGAAAAATTATTTTTTGGACCAACTACCTTAAAAAGTTGCGTAGCTTGACAATTGATTTTTTAGGCCGTTTTGCTTCGGCAGTGCCTCTAACTCTTTTATACATTTATACTATCAATAAATGTCAAATATTTCTATACTCTCTGTGTATATTTATTAGTAATATTTTTGATTTAAAATAACCTCTCTCTACAATTGTTCAAGAACGCCAATGTACCTTGGATGTATACATGTACCTATTTTACTGTCAACTAGAGATGTCGATTCTCCAAAAAAAAGATCGATTTTTGGATCGATTTAAATGGAAATCAAAAAAATCGATTAAAAAAAAATCGGCTAAAAAAAAATCGATTCTGTGAGATCGATCTAAAAAATCGAAATTTTGAAAAGTTTACTAAAATTAGCTGATAATTTTTGTTTAAGGGATTTACTTGATAGTACATAGGTAATATCGGTAATATCGTGTAAAGACGCTTTGTAAGGTATTATATTTGTAAAGGCGATGAGTGAGTTAACTTTTCAATTATAATTATAAAAAATAAGGCAATTGAATATGTAGGACGAATACCACGAACTGAACCAAGTGTATTCAAAAATTTCAAACAAATTGACAAAAAAATGTTTTTTAAATAAGTCGCTTTTGTGGGAAAGGGATCATCGTTTGCACAGATAGGTGGTCGCTTCCTTCCTTTTGTAGTAATAGTCTGACTTATAGAGAGCCATAGGAGGCGTTCGTTGATATAACGGGTAAAAAGTGACAATTAACAATAGAGTTTTTGGTGTTTGATTTTAACACATGTTTCTCCATAGAATTCTGAATTACTATTAAAGTTATTTTTGGAAAAAATCGGTTATCGATCTCTTACTTTTAATAATCGATTCATGAATCGATTCAAATGAGAAAAATCGAAAAAAGAATCGATTTTTTAAGCTTCGATTAATCGATTTAAAATCGACATCTCTACTGTCAACTGTTGTTCATAAGTAAATACACGGCATACACATATTATATTATAGAAGGCATTATAATTAGAAGCTTATTAGATACATTTTGTGACGTCGCTATGACCAAGACAAATAATTTAACTTATGTCAAAATTGTTTAAATATTTGGAATTTAATTTACCTATTTAAGTACTTTAAATTGTAAAAGTTTATAAAATATTTAAAATGGTTAAATTTACGGTAAACATATTATGAAATAATTATAATGGAAAAAATCTGAAAAATTATAAAAAAATTAAATTTCTAGCGTTTCAGTCTGATGGGATTATTTGTGCAAAATGAGTAAACGCATGTGGGGAAAACGTCGTTTTTAATTTAGCGACAACAAAAATTTGCACTGATCATTTTGTAGAGTCAGACTACACTAGTTTAAAATATAAATTATGAAATACTGCAGTAGAAAAACGACACTTAACTAAAGGTGCTTTACCTTCTAAAAATCTTCTCAAGCTTAAACAACTCTCAAAAAACTCAACCCGCTAATAATATGTGATAATTTGGTTTAATATCAAGAAAATCAGAGGGTACAATATATGGTGTTGAATATATTAAAATTTTTTTTGAAACTAATGTTAAATCCTAACTTTATACTCCTTAGAGTAACGGAACGTAATTTTTGTTGTCTTTGGTAAGTGCGGGTTGTCAAATTATTTGAAGTTATGTTCAGAGTGTCCGACCGTTACAGTGCAATTAATTGGTGCTAATTTTACATATTTGTGAAAACTAAACAATAAAACGGTAAGTACTAAAATCAAAAATTTTCAAAACACATTCTTTATATATTCAAGAACATGGAATAGTTGTGATTCGTGTGTGTTTTTTTGTTTTCTTCGACTTTTGGGACTTATTTTGAAGTTGCCATATTTGGCTTCGTATCGCTTTTATGGTACATCCCAGCATGTCAATTCTATTCCTGGTGATGGCTTCGTGAGTGACGATGATTTTGCTTCTGATTCCCCAGTACTCCCACCAGCCAAGGCAGTCCATCAACTTTGGTGGCCAGAAAATGTACTGCAACAAGCCGAAAAGGTACTCCATCTAGCTTGCCCGGCTCACCTATACTCATTGAAAGACTCCAGCTAGGCATCAAGACCTCTCTTTGAAGTCTAGGGTTAAAAAAAAATGTACACCACAAATCCAATTTTACGTAGTGGTCGGTGCAAATTTAAGGGGAAGTACGTAAAATCGGAAGATCAGGGGCGTCGGTAAACTTTTGTTTTGAGGGGTTGGTAAATATTATTTATCTGAATTTATTTAAAACAATATTATCTTAAGAGACAGTTTACACTTAAAATTCGGTTGTGTAGACAAAGGAAATCGAATGTTATACCAATGAATATGAGTGACAACTTTTAGAAAACTGTCGAAAAATCAACTTCACTATCGCATTCATCAGCGTAGAAGACGCCAAATAGCGGAAGCTGACAAAAATTCTAGAATATTCTACTCGTGAACTGGCAAAGATAGCAAAAACAAATTTCACTATTGAATTGCGCACTAAAAATTAGATTAAGCAGCGCATTTTGACAAAAATTCTAGAATGTTCTATTCGTCAACTAACAAAGATATCGAAAGATCGACTGCACCATTTAATTGGTCATTGCATAAAACACGGAATAGTACATTCTGATAAATGTTCTAGAATATTCTATTCTTCAGATAGCAAAAATTGTTTGTCAAAATCGGACATTTGGTTTACATTAGTTTAATTTCGGTTGGACACTTAAGTGGTGCAGTAGATTTTCCAATATCTTTGTTAGTTGACAAATAGAATATTCTAGAACATTTCTCAAAATATGTTATTTCGTCTCTTTTTTGGTACTCAATTCAATGGCGACGTTTGTTTTTGAATATCTTTGCTAGTTGACGAATAGAATATTCCAGAACATTTGTCAAAATGTGTAATTTGACCTCTTTTTCAATGGACAATTAAATGGTACAATTAATTTTTCAATATCTTTGCTAGCTGATAAATAGAACATTCTAGATCTAGGTTTGTGCGATCAGATAATGTGACCATTTCCCCGAATGGACAAAACTAAATTGACAATTATGTCAAAACTGCTCAAAATTCCGTTCATTCGCCAAATGTGAAAAGTGTCAAGTTTATTTATGTTACAATGGCAAATAAAATTGCATTCAGATTTTCATAAAATATAATTATATCTTTTATTTAACGCATACGAAGTCATATATCGATTATAATTATAATACTAGAATGCATATACGAAGCCATATATGGCTTCATTAAGTAATTTCTAAACAATAAGAATTAATTTTTTTTCTTAATTTGACTACTAAAATAAAATAAGTGAAAGACATTTTCAGTAAAAAAATTTTTTTCTTCACCTCCTTCATAATTCATGCAATAAGGGGTTAAGATACACGACTTTCTCTTTAAGCGGACATTCTTTAAGGGGACGGTGTTTATGTGTTTGTGTTGACATATACAGTCTTCGTGAAAATGTTTTCAAACAATATTTTTATGTAAACAACTTTTCAATATTTAACATATAGAGGCGATTATTTTGGAAGTTAACATAAGTATGTATATGATAATAACAATAATAAAAATTATTAATACACATAAGTATGAATGTATAATTTTCAAGCTTACAATTAGATGTAAATATTATGTAGCTAGAAAATATTCTTTAGGAAGTTATTTTAATAAAACTACTTTAACTTTTATATAAAAATAAATTGTGTAGCGAAACAGCCTATATATGAATTGTCTAAGCGGACGACGTTTGTGTACTGTCGTCCGGTTAAAGAGAAGTCGGTGTATTTCAATAGATTATCAAATATTTTACACATTCAGAGAGAAAAAAGTCATTAATTTAAAAAAATAAAATAAAATTGTTATATTTATTGCAAGAATGGAGAATTCATACATTTAATAGTTAGCTGAGGATGTAACGGAACTCGAGCGGAAACATAGTTGCATTATATTAACTACAGACAGAATATTAATAATACATAGACAAAGTATTAATTGTTGGATATGACAATAAAAATTAAGCTGGCACGTGCTCATTTACTATTGGTGTTGTTCTGTCCGAGCTACTCATAAGCTAAATTATACATTTATTATCGAAATGAATTTTGATTCAAATTAAAACGGTATGCGAGGATGGAAAAAAGAGGGATTTTTTCAAACTGCAATTGACATAATATAAAAATATCCCTGTCGCATAACATCTGCATAACATAGTGAATTTCCAAAGATTGGACATTGGCGGATCTCATTGGAACAACCTATATCCATTTAAAATAGTTTAGCTCTATAACACTGATCAAATTTTTAAAATCGCTGATGACGCGTTCTTGAAAAATTACTTAATTAATTTTGCTTCCGAGACTACTAAAGCAGCGGAAGCATTGTGATCACTTTTGAAAAATAAAAAATTTTTTCTCTTCAAAATCAAATTTTTTACGCACATTTTACGTTTTAGAGCTTCCTGAACAATTTTGGTTTGGGCCGTCCGTCTGTCTGTCCGTCTGTGTGTCTCCAATTTTGCACCAAGTGGCATAACTTCCGAACTATTCGATTGTTTTTAATGAAATTTTCAGAAATTATGCAGTTTGGCTCCGCGATGGTCCCCTATGAATTTAATCAAAATCGGAGTAACGGTAGCAACGCCGCTACCATGTCATTCCAAAATTGCACCAAGTGGCATAACTTCTGAACTACTCAATTCTTTTTTATGAAATTTTCAGAAATTATGTAGTTTGGTTCCTATATGGTCCCATATGAATTTAATCGAAATCGGAGTAACGGTAGCTACGCCGCTACCATGAAATCCCATTAAATGTCAATATCTTATTTACTGCTAGTCCTATCTCGCTCAAATTTTTAGGGTATATTGGGGGTTAGTTTCTAAAATATTATTTTGCTATTATTTTATAATTTAGCCTTTAAGTCTTTTGAGTTACAACAGTTTTTTATAAACTTCAAGGCGAAAGTATAATTTTACGGTATATAATATGTATATTTGGTAGAATACTGTTTTAAAGCCTTTTACGACTACGAGGAAGCTGTGTGCCCACCCTATTGGCAGCGTATTTTTTTTTTTTTTTTTTTGAAAAATGATATGGTACAGAAGTTTTCTTACGAAACGATAGTTTTAATTGTGACTAGAATGATCGGATTCTGTATACATAGATAAAACTTTGCACGCCAGTGCAATATTACTTACTTAAATGTTTGCAATAAATTTTTAAATTAATGAATATGTATGGTCCATTTCACTTAAATTTAACCATGCTTCGTCACTTTGAATTTAAATAATTTCCGTTTTCTTGGCTTTATCTCTTTCATTATTGCATTTACGTAAATTTTAAATTTGCAGTTTGTTTTTAGAAAAGAACTGAAGATTCATTTGTTTCGAATATAACAATTATTTAATTTTTTAACGAAAACTCATGATCAATTGTATCTGAAATGAAGTATAATAATTAACTATGACGAGTCATTAATGCTTTCAGTGAATATTGAGATCAACGATTTTAACATTTACTTGATTTAACATTTTCCTCTTTTAAACAATATATGGCGTATTTGCATAAATACTTAAGGGGAGGTTTACTTGAGAGTCGTTAAAAAAAATCGATTGTTTTTGCAGAAATTGGTAGCTAATTATGTGTAGAATATGTTCCCAAAGTGATTTTGCTGAAAGTAATTTAAGGGAAGGTTTACTTGAGAGTCGTTAAAAAAAATCGATTTTTTTTTTTTTTTTTGCAGAAATTGGTAGCTAATTAGGTGTAGAATATGTTCCCAAAGTGATTTTGCTGAAAATAATTTAAAAACAAGATTCTTGCACATTAACCGAATCCAGCTTTCTATAAAAAAAAATTTCAAAAAACGTAGTTCACGCAATATAATGAGTATTAAATATAAAATTTTGAAAATACGTTTCTTTATATATATATATATATATATATATATATATATATATATATATATATATATATATATATATATATATATATATATTTTATAATATCTCGGAACTACATTTTTGGAACTGGCGGACACGATAACTCAAAAACTATTCGATGGATCCTTTTTTTAAATTTTTTATTTTAAAGATAATTCAATTCTTCGGCACCTCTACCTAAGTCCGATACATTTTCAATATTTTTTTTATTTTTAAATTTACTTTAAAGAGCGAAAAATAAGATAAAAATCGTAATCAAAAGTTCAAACATCCGCCATTTTTTTTTCTTTCAGCAATTTATTGATATTATAGATAGAGGTGCCGGTACTCTTCATATATTTTATAAATATTTTTTGTTTTTGGATTTCGGTGGTTTATTACCGGCGCTAGGATGTCCGCCAACAAGGCATTGGATTTTCGTTTCGTCACACTGCAGTATCTATAAAATGGATAATTTTTTATATTTTTCCTTGAAATTTTTTTTTTTGTATAGTTTAATACTTAATAAATATGTGTACAAAATTTGAAATTGATATTTACTTCCGTTCTTGAGAAAAAAATTCTAGAAAAATACATAATTTTTAAGGAGTCTCGAGTAAACCTCCCCTTAATATAATATTATTAGTGTAAATTAGTATGTACATACGTCTATTATGGGTACGCAGATTTGGAATATTAACATTGCTGTTTAGGTTTTAGTAAATTTCCTTTTGCTTCCTTTATTATTACCATATATAGATGACTTTTTGCACTGATACGATATACGATTGTGAAATTTTCTTTGTCACTTTTCATTAGAAACAGACTGTTGTTCGATTATTAGCTAGCTTTGGAGTAGTTAAATTCATCGTCAACTATAACACAACTGAAAGTTTACAAATATTGACCAATTTTAATTCGTGATAATAATTGGTAGACCATTTTGGGATTTAACGTCTGAACCACCTTAATAACGTACTTTATATTGTACAGTCTTATATGAGTGGACCAATTTTTAAGAAGGGATTTCTCATGTTAATTTATTTTATGGCATTTTTATTGGTCGATATGATGTTTCATAAATAATTATTGTTAGCAAATCATCAATTGTAACTTCATTAAAAATAGTATGATATTCCGTTCAAAGTTTCAATTAACTATAACACATCAATTCATTGTCCTACCAAAAACTGCGTTGTAGGTACTTAATTGAAGACATGAGTGGATAAAGATATTATGTAACATTTTTATAATTTTACAACAGAAATGTTTGAAAGTTTTTATTTACATATAGGGTAAAAGCCCCCTTTGTGGAACGGTATCTAATACTGGAACAGTTTTGACATTTACATATTTATTTCTTTAATTTAGTAAGGAAACTTTAAATGCAAAGTGAATTTAAATTAAAAAACAATCATTCTATTAATAATAATTTTTGTTATCAGACGTTTCTTTCAGAAATAACTTCATTAATATGTAAATGTTCATAATTAGATACCGTTCCACAAAGGGGGCTTTTACCCTAACGTAAAAACGCGATTCAATACTCGAGCAATTTTGATATTTATCGGCTTTCTTCAGAAATAACTTCATTAATATATAAAATATCAAAACTGTTCGAGTTTACTGAATCGCGTTCGAGTATAGGGGCTCTTACCCTACTTCCCATGCAATATCATGTGCTTATTATTGAATTTCTACCAAACTATTAGGCGTAATGAAACTAAATTGTAATATATGATACTTCAGCCTCATAATATATCCCAAAATTTTGCAAAAAATGAATTTTTGAAAAATTGTTACATATAACACCTTCATCCATTCACGTCTTCAATTCTGTAAGCCTGGCTGCACACCTAGGAGATACGACATGAGAGATAAGACATGAGCGACACAGACATTTGTCTTAAGACATGGCATCTGTACACCTAGGAGATACGACATGAAGAACACTACAACAAGTGGAATTTTTCAATTTGCTGGCAGTAGTTTATTATATCAAATTTGTGATATTACTTTTACAATATTGTTTTAGGGCATAATTTCATAAAAATGGGTAATTTTTAACATAATTAACAAAATTAATTGTAAACGATACATTTTTTGGAACGTTTTTGGACTTACCTCCTTGGTAGGTAATACACAGTATTTGAATACGGTATTTGACAGTTTTCTCAAAAAGTGTTTTAAATTGTCGGTATGCATCTAATATTATATAAAAAAAATATTTTTGGAGAAAATTTACCATTTCTTTCAAATGTATAATATAATTTTTAAATTTATCTTACATGTCGTTCGACACGAGCAACAGGAGACAAGCATGCTATGTCGCGTAAGATAAATATCTGTGTCGCTCATGTCGTATCTCCTAGATGTGCATCAATTTTGTGTTTTCAATGCAATTTAAATGTACTCAAGCGATGCATGTCTCCAAGCAATACATTTCTTGTGTCGCTCATGTAATCTCTCTCGAATGTCTTATGACTCATACACAATCAATGAAATAAGGAATAAGAAATAAGAAATAAGTATGCCATCTAGTGACGTTGAATGAAACTTTAACGTAACTGCCCATAGGTATATGTATTTAGGTATTTTTGTACATCAAAATTCATAAAAAAAATAACGTTCGTGATGACTTTCTTTGTCACTAAAGTAAAAAAAAATCACGAATTTTGACGTACAAAAGTACCTACATATTTATATCTATGAGCAGTTACGTCAAAGTTCCACTCAACGTCACTAGATGGCATACTTCTTATTCCTTATTTCATTGATTGTGTAGACACCCTTACCTCCTAGGTGTGCAGCTGCGCTAAGAGTCACAGACAATATAAAAGAACTAGGTAGGTAAACTTCTGAAATTAAAATAGTTAAAATTCTATTAGTAAAATTATTCGAAATCACTCAAACAGAGCCCGCCCGTATTTAGAAAGAAAATTAAAAATTAATGACGTCATCGAAAAAATTTAATCATTTTTTTTTGGGCAATAAAATTCGTAATTTGGATTATAGAGATATAGAGTTTGGATCTATTTGTAAGTTTTAGCTATCGCTTTGTTCATATTTGAAAAAATTTAAAGCGTAGCACTAACAGAAATATGAGTTTTAAATTTTAATCTGTAATTCCCACTTCCAAATGAAATTCCACAATTTTGATAATAGAAATCGAAAACTTATCCCCAAATTATTTGAGTATCATTAACAAATCTATATACAATTAATTAATTAAACAACCAGTATTTATTTAATAAAAATTAAGATTTTACCGTGTTGACGTCATAAAAGACATTTAATTTTTTTTTTTGCCACAACAATTGTGTTTTTGGTGGTATAAACCTAGAAAATATTTAGAGGCTTTTACTATGATTCTGTTTATTTTTGCTAAAATTTGAAGTGTGCGATTTACAGAAATTTTTTAGTTCTAGGCAATGTTGCCTCATACTAAAATCGAAATTCTGATATTACTTAAACATATAAACATGTTCATTATTTCAGTTTTTCGGTATTACTAAAAAGAGATTGATTTAAAAAAAAAAAAAAAGATTCTGTAGCCTTACAATACACCTACGCAGAGCCGGATCTAGGGGGGTAGCCGGGGCACGTGCCCCCCTGCAGGTATAAGTGCAAGTTCGGGAGCGCCAAAATGTTGAATTTGAGGTTTTTTTGTCATCACTTGCTTTTTGCAGGAATTTTTGAATTTTAAAATTTGAATTTTTCTCGGGAAGAGCGCCAAGAACAAAGTTTTCCTCATAATAGTTGTAGGTCGGACGCTGTACCTACGTCACAGTTAAAAAATTAATAGGTATACCAATACAGATATTGTTGTAAATCTCAATTAGACAAATTTAACAAATTTTAATTTAAATATAAAATTAGAATATAAAACACGTGACGGAAGATAAACGGTCCATACTCAAGGTTATTTATGAATTGTGTTATTTTTACTGCTAATAATTAATTTAGATATTAATTAAGATATTATGACTCATAATTAACTATTATTATTAAAAAAAATTATCAACAAAGCATTTTATTAAACTGAAAAAAAGAAAAAAATAAATAAAATAAAAAAGAATAAGACAAACTGGTGGGAAAATTTAAAAAAAAAAAAATAAAATTCACTTGTTTCCGAATATTATTGCTTCGCTTCACCCTTTCTAGTAATTTTTGTGAATTTTGCAAATTAGCAAATTTTCGAATCGAAAAATCAGTTATTACAGCCACTGTCATGACGCGATTTGAGCCCGGGATTATGTCAGAAAGTTTTGAGGTCCCTACAAATCGAAAATAACATTTACTAAAATAATTCTCGAACGAAACGTCCTACTTTTACGAAATTTGGTGAAAATATTATAAGTCCCAAACCGTTGGACAAGTTTGTTAACCAGGCACGTCCGATGCCCGGGACATGGTTTTTTTGGCAATTTTTGTGAAAAAAATTAGTTCTTTATCAACATTTTCTTTTATTCAAATATTTTTGCGATATTTTTTTACACCATTGAAACGAGGAGAAAAAATTACACAAAAAAGGTCTTTAAACTGTTATTGTGTCAACTAGTTTCCAAGAAAAACTAAATTTTTTAAATGGAAATTCGCTATGTTATGCAGGATGCTGCGACAGGGGTATTTTTAATTACTGTCCATCGCAGTGTAACATTTTGAATTTGAGCATAGTTAACTACACAGAGAATTAATAGTGTCTCTTGATAGGTAATTGGTTAAAACAATATTTATTAACTAGCTACAGAATATAAAGAAAGGTTCTTTTATTAAACAATTTCAATTTTGAAACGTCATGAAAATTGATTGAATACTTTGCAAAACAATAGCAAATAACGTAGCGAATTGTTCATTCGTATCAGCAAAAGATGATCTGACGTAATTACCTGCATATATTCTTCAAATTAAAAAAAAATCGAATTCTCATACAACTATTAGAACATCAAAAATTGGGTATTTGACAGATTTCGAAAGAGGGTTTTAAAATATTCCAAATGACTTACATATAATCCCAGTAATTGATTTTTGTATAAAAAAAAAACTTTTTTCTATTTAATTGAATTTTGGTGCGAAAACATCTAATCACGTGTCAGTGACGTAACATCACGAACCAATTCCGCCTTTTATATTTTATAATAGGGTACTTGACTGCAATTGAGAAATGATTCTAAATGCTTTGTTCTTACGTATAAATTAGTTAATTTTTGTTAAATTTTTAAAATCTTCAAAAAAAACATTTTTCAATTTTAAATGAACAAATTGGCGGGAAAAACGACTTGGCGTAATGACGTATGCAATGATGTCACGATTTAATTCAAACAGATGTCGCTTTCATTCATGTCAACACTTGTCAACATGGTTTCAAATTTGTACACAATATTCAGCAGTCATCATGCTGTTTTAGTGGTATTTACAACTTTCTACTTTGTTATCTTCTTCATTTATTAGCACTTTAAGATTTTCATGAAGCCCTACAAGTATTAAATGCACTTTAAGAAAACAATTTGACGTAACTTTAAAATTGTCGCAAAAAATAAAAGCATTTTTAACATAATATTTAAAACAAGTTGATAAGGATATTTTACGTATTAAGTGACGATGTATTCCTTCCATCAATCTTTTTTGAATGCAAAATTAATTGCAAACCAAAAAGTTCAAAATAAATTACAAAGAAAAACAACTTCTCTTGGTCAATTAGAATTGTAAAAATGTCACAATGAAAATGCAATTTGTCACAGGCAATACGTAACTACAGTAATAAGATCTGCTATAAAAAATGACGTCATTTTCAAATATCACTGCGTTTTTAATCATTTAAATGAAGGTTAAAAATTTATAATTTTCAAAATCGAATTTTTAAATAACTAAAGAATATTTTTATTTGTCACTAGTAAAATTGAATATATTTAAGGATAATACATAAAATTATTCGACATTTAAAACAAATTTTGAATACAGTCAAGTACCGTATTATGTAGTAGGTATAGTCATTATTGTCGTATCTATGATATTAAATTTTATATATATTTTGTGTTGATCTGTCATTAATTACATATTGCCTGATTTTTAGTTTAATAAAAATGGAATAAGGTTTTTTTAAAGCTAATATGACTTTATCAAGAATAATAGATTCATTTGTGGTAACAAACTTCTTTGCCTGGAATCCCAAAAACTAAAATGTGAGTATCTTTTTTAAAAAATATCTTTTTTGCAATATTAAATCTTTCGTGTCATATGCCCAAATAAATCGTTTTAATCATTTCAGCCGCTAATTCCAAAGTAGAAAAATAAAATATTTATATTTTTTTAAAAATTATTGTAAATAGTCAATCATTATTGCTGAATCATAGGCTATGTTATTCACTATATTTTACTATCCACTGCTACTACATCAGTCAAATACCCAATTGCAAAAACCAAAAAAAAGAATACGACTAAATATTCTATTTTTAGTAACAATTATTCTGTGTAGTTGAGAAGGTAGGACCCACCCTACTGAGATATTGGGGAACATTAACGGTATTATTAAGAGCTTATACTGTATTTTATAATTTTTATCATAACCAGGTTAAAGTATTACCTACAATACTTATCTACACAAACAAATACATAAATTACATCTTGTACGCAATAAAAAAATTCCTAATTTTATCTAATTTATAATTTTTTCACATTCAAAACTAAATATTTACGTAAAATGATAAAAAAAGGTATCCATAGTATCAATTACAGGAAAACTGTGTTACACACAGAAACTGTTTCACTTTGGAAAGTTACACGATTAAAAAAATATTCCATCCACCTTGATTAGATTCCTAAAAAGTTTTGATATGTCACCAGAATTATTTTTTATAATTTTATCCTGAATTTGGGTTGTGTTTTTAGCATCATCTTTTTTTAAATCTGTAGAAATTGAATGAGGTTTCACTGCAATTAAATTTATATATTTATTGCAACAAGACTAAAAATAAATATGCATAATAATTTGAACTCATATTGAACTTTAATATGAAAAATTTTGTCGGCAAATCAATGAATTTAACAAATAAAATGTCATCAGATAAAAATCATGTAATTTTTTTTTTTTTTAATTTCTATTTGAATTGTGTTTATCATTTCTGATAAATTTCATAAATAACAAAACATACAAGGTCAGGAAATTTAGTAAATAAAAAAAGTATCCAGTAATAAAACTTTTGTTGGGGAAAATTTGCAACAATTTTGAAAAAATTCGAAATCCAATTTTGAATTTTCATTAAGCCCCAAGTTGTTTTTCACGACATGACACTTAAATAGTTTTCGTGACCTTTCGTTTCATGGTCACGACCTATAGTTTCGACGTATCACTTAATACCTGCTATTCGATTACGTGTATTATTTTATGTAAATTAGCTGCACAGCTGGCACTAATGTCGCGACACAAGGTGTAGTAGGTACACTAACGAACCAGGTGTTGGACATTAAAATTCATACAATACAAATAAAGATAACTTAAATACTTTTTAATTCCGGTTTGGATAAATTAAAGCTTATCCAAGAAAATTCTCGTGCAAATAACAGTATGTATAACTTTACAAAATGTTTCTTTCATAAAATAAATAATTTATGTAAGAACTTATATAATATGTTTCAGTTAAATTACAAAGTTGACTAAATAAAAATTATCACATGTTTCATACAAAAAGGTTTCAGTCGTAACTTTTAACTTTGGTTTCTTTTTACTTTCCCTTCCGTATAAGATATAGAAGCGAAAATATAAGTAAGTCTTCGGCAACATTTGGGCATATGTGTACAGATTTCGGAAATTTAATTTTATTATTAAACGAAATTAGCTAAATTATGTTTGATTATTTTTAGACTTTTTCTTTGATATTCAATACCTTTGTAAAACTAATCGACCAAGGGTCATTCCTATACATTTGGGACTACAGATATTAAACCAAGTTCAAAATAATTTTGTATATAGGGCATCAGAAGGAGTAAAATTTGGTCAAATTTGACCCAGTGGTTCTTGAGTTATTGTCATTTATAACATTTTGAAAAAATAAAAAAATTCGATTTTTTTCGAAGAGTGGTACAAAAAGTTCCCGTTATTTTAAGAGCAAATTATTTTTCGTAAGTCACGTGATATTTTTTTAAAGATCATTATCTCTTTTACTATAGTATTGAAAAAATTTTGAAATTCTAAAGTAAGTCGGGGCTAACAAAATTCATCATCAGCAATAATTTTTTTTTCGAAATTGTGCCACAGTTGGTCAGGGAGATTTGAAACTTACCCAGGGAACATTCATGAAACGTAGCCTTAACCGCAGGACGAAAAGGCCTTATAACTGTGTTGTAAGATTCTCTACCTAAAAATTGCAGATAAAATTCAATTGACTTACTGGGGGTTAACGAATTTCACTTGAAAGAAGACTGTAATTTTTCACTTATCGTGAAAAATTGGTTTCCAGACATCGACTACACTGCGAAGAATTACAGGTTCGATTCCTATCCTATAGAATATAGAATTTGGGTACCAAATAATCAATTAGCAATGATCATGACTGAATTTGTCTTTGAGAGGTCCCAGGAACTTCTCAGGGAAGGCTCCTGAGTACTTCACATGTGAAGGTCCCTTATAGTGCTTTTGTGGAGGCCTTTGATAAGGTGCAGTAAGGAAATTTTTGAAATTTTCTCGAAAAATAGGGTTGATGAACACAAAAAAAGAAAAAAAAACGGAAAAGCCCTTATCCTTCCTATTTAGGATGTGTTGAGAAATTCACTATCAGTTTTATGGAGGCGCCTATTGTGTAGGGACCCCGAGGCAAGTGCCCTTATGTAAATCCATCTCTGGAAATGATGAAACTCGGGTATAGTACTTTTTCACAACCATTCGTAATTTGAATCGAAACAAAAAGCAATATGGAAATTCGAGGTTAGATATTTTAAGATAATGTTATAAAATACAATATTTCACAGGATGACTCACATCACAGTGAGCCCAACGACTCACGAATACTACTTCAAAACAAAATCAATAATAACGACGTAATTATATACATATGTTCACATTTTCAGATAAAGAGGTAATGAGGCCAAAAAGCCGCATACTGCATAACACTGTTTCTGTTTCTTACTGTCATCAATACTTAAAATCATTTTAAATATTGGAAGCCGGTGTGAAAAACATAAGACAGAAGTGCCCCTTAATTATTTCAAGCTTTTGATAAGGAAATATTTTTTTTTTTAATTTTAATTTAACTAACTTTCTAATTTTACTTAATCGCTAACTGCTGATTCATTCAATTCACCCACACGTATCGTCTATTTAATTAAAATTGAATGCAAATTTATAAATCGCCGTCTACTGAACGACGTCGTCTAACCGTTTTTCAAACATTCATAGTTCACATTTCCGACGTCTGTGCTTTGACACAATTTTCAACGTCACATGAAAAGCATAAATAAATAAAACATAGGTGCTCTAGGTATTTACCTTATTTAAAGCCAAAAATATTGTACATGAATACAAATTGTTTTAAGCACAATCAAAATTTTTTAAACTCTATATCACACATTTTTAACAATTTTTATATTTCTCAGAAAAAATAGAAAATAAGCGAAGCACATTGTAAGTAATTGTATGTTTTGTCTAGTTTCAAAAAATTGCACCAAAAAAACACCAAAATTTCTCATTTAAACATTATAACACGTCATATTAAAAAAAATTCACTTATCACTGAAATAAAAATTTATTGAAATAAACGAAATTTACATACTTCTGCAAATTTTTCATTTAAATTAAAAAAATATTTTATCGATATCACAAACATTGAAAAATTGCCTAATTAATACTTTATTTTTTGATAAAAGTCACTCGTACGAACAGTTTCATTTACAAAATCCAAAAAAAAACCGTTTTTTAAAAATTTCATTTATTTTTATAAAAAAACCAAACAAAAAAAAATCATTGTTTTTGTTTACTGTATTTTAATTTATTTGGATGTTTTTCTTGTGGGCCGACACACACAAACAATTGACAACTAATAACAGCCAAACACAACTACATGCACATAACCCCGACCGCTTGGCCAGAGCCGCAAGCCAGCTGAGTTGTGTTGAATCGTCGCACACCATTTTCTTTAATTCATATGACCGCCGATAGAGGTAACGATTATGCATGTACCGATCAATGCTGGCATATTGCGCACTCTATAGTCGGCGTAATCAAACACTACGCCATCAATGATGAACACGACGAACCGTTGTCCCCTCTACCCGTTGAGAGTGTAAGCATTTTATGAATGCATTGCAACAGTGTACTGTATGTACGGTATAATATACTGGATATTATTTATAAGAAAAATAATTTTTTACTTCACTAACAGGGAAATACAAATTCTATTGTTGCTATTATTAGTAATAACAAAATAATCATAATAATAATTTTTATTTTTTTTTTTTACAATTACCTATTATTTTAAATAGGTTTTGAAATTTTGGAATTTTTTTGTATATTTTTGAATTTCAAAACTGGCAAAGAAATTTTCTATGGAACGTTAGGCTACTTTACTATATACTTTACGACAAGGCTACTTTACTATATGGCCAGTCACGCGATATCGCGTGACAAATATAACGTCGCCGTTACTTCAAAACGTCGTATGTCAAAAAAAGGCATTTGTCAGAAATTAAAAAAAGCTGTTTTATTCTTTACGCTGCAATTCTTTTTGGTTGCTTTGTTTATTGAATTATCAAGGATTTTTGGTAATGTGTTATTAGTGTTATTTATTGTTTATTAAAGTACCTGCATTTTTAAAGCACCGTACGACATATGACGCATTGCCAAATAAAAATGGCGATATACGCAATATTTTCAAGTGCGCATTCTCTGTTTCACTGTAGTCCTAGACATTGGAATTTTGGCTATTATATAGCAAAGATGATTTCGGTTACTATAGCATAGTTAACAGAAAATGACATATTTTTGACATACGACATACTGAAGTAACGGCGACGATAAGAACCTACCTATTTAACATAAAATATTTAACCATTTCACAAAGTCTATATTTTTAGCTTGCCAATGAAAGTGTTAATAAATTTTTCATCAAGTTTAAACTTACAAAAAAGCGAATTGTTCGAAGTTCAAGTCCCGCGATTTTCTGTAGTTTCCTTCCATAAATCTAGCTTCATCTTTAGTCAAAAAGACGGTCGCAGACAAATACCTACTTCTAGATCTTCATCTTCACCATTTTTTCTGTCCTTCATCCACATTATAATGAAATACAATTATAAATTTGTGCAAATTTTAAATTATATAAAATGGAAATAATTATGAAACATCCGGGTGGACTTTGTTATCAGAGACGAATCTAGCTCTCAGACTAACAATAAGAGGGAGTTGTATTTTTTTAAAAACTTCATTAACATTAGAAACTTTAACGATTTCGAAAACCAGTAATTCTTTTCCAGTTTTGTCAACCTGTCCTTTCATTGACAATTTTTAATGTAAAAAAATCAAAACTTGATTTTTCAAATTCAAACCAAGTTCTATGAGAATGATTTGAAATGATTAACCTCGTCGCTACCGATGTACAATATATTGTACATCAAATTTAGGTTATATTAACATTATTTTTTAATTGAGAAATAATTAAAAACTTCTTAATATTATTTAAAATTACTAAATTACGCTTGTTTAAAGACGTAAGATTAAAATTTTTAATTAAAATAGACGCTTGTTTAAATATTTGTCCAGTATGCTGAACAAAAGTGTGCTCATTGACGTTTAAAAATTTTTAAAAATTCGTAGGGAAGAAGTTAATTGAATTTGAGTAACTTCCGTATAAGCTTTTCACTTTTGCTATAAAAATGATCCAATTCCTTTTATAAATGTGACTAACCTACTTTTTTCTTAGAGTTGCCTGACTTTGGTAAAAATGGAAAGAGCGACTTCGAAAATCTATAATTCGTTTCCAATTTCATCATTATGTATATCATTTCATTTAAGGTTTTTATGGAATTGAGAAATTTCAGTAAACTTGATGACATCACCAATTTGAAATTTTTTTCTTTTTTCCAGAGCATGTAACTACTTTTGTTCGTTATAGACGGTTTATTTTAAAAACGAAAATTCGCTTGTGGGTCAATGAATAGAGTCGAGATCTTAAGCTTAAAATAAAGTTACACTATTACTCACAACGTCATAAAAATCGTAATTATATTATGTAATAAATATTTTATTGTAAAAAAAAAATACTTATCATTATTTGGCTCCAAACATACATATTTTGGATTTGAACCAAGTAATACATATGAAGCTTGTCAGAATATTTGGCAACAGTTCAAAGCTGTATGTCTTTATAAGTACTTATTAAGCATCTATTATATGCGTTTACAAATGTTTTTATTATTCTTTATGACTGTATCACATTAAAAAAAATTTATAAAGCCTAACTTCACAATCCTTTTTGGAGAAAATGTAAAAGAAAATTTTCTAGGGCAATTCCATGAAATGATGGAATTTTAGTAAAAATTAAGAAATGAAAATAATTAATCAAAATCATGCATACTTGATACTCAAAAGACTAAATTACTGATATACAACGTTTTTTTAAATTTTTTACCTTTAATTGTTTTTATTTTGTAAATTTAGCTTAAAATTTTATTACTTAATAAAAAAAAATACTATAACTTGTGATTTTTTCAAATGAGTATTAAAATACAGCTAAATTTACCTTTTTCTTTATGCTGAAATAATTACTATACTCGTTTTGAGTATTATTTCGACTTTTTGTCAAGCTACGAATTCGAGTAATGGAGGCTATCAAAACCGACAGACGTTTTTTAATTACTAAAAATAAACTTTTATCTTTGTTATCTATCATATTTTCCAAAAAATCAAACTAATAAACTACTTACTTTTAATAAAACTTGTTTTAAAGTGACTGTAATGTAAGTGACCAAAGAGGTGTAATGTAAGTGACCCATTAAAAGTTATATTTTTATCAAAAATATATAAGATTTTATGAAATTTTATTAAAATAATTTATTGGGACATTATTTGTTTAAATTTACTTAAATGAAGCTGTTTGTTATCAAAACAACAAAAAATTCTCATTGTGTACAAGATGAAAAATTATGTTCTTTTTTGAGTAATGTAAGTGACCACCAACTTTATCTTCTATAAAAAAAAAATTTATATGCATTTTTTGTTGTTTGATTTCCTTTGTTTAAAAGTTCAAATCCCATTCAATTTAATTTGACTAAATTTTAGTGGATTTACTTATTAAATACGAAAATTCAAAAGATTTTAATCTTAATTTTAAATCAAATTGTAATGTAAGTGACCCTGGAATTACCCTCTAGATCAGTTCTGATGTAGTATCAATTCAATTTTGAAACTGACAGTATTATTAAAAATAATTGAAAACAATAATATAAGTACAATAATTTTTTTTAAAATTCATTCTGTAATAATTATGTCAAATTATCTATCCGCCTGACAATGTTTATAACTATATATATAAGTCAATGACTCGCTATGAAATATGCAAATTAAATACGAGTGACATAGATTATTTAAATATAACAAGCGGAATTTAACGTACAACTAAACCCATTGTGTTAATTAATGCACACATAAAATTTATGAATTCAATTATGAACACTTATTATTAAATTTTATGTTGTATTAAAAAAAGAATATTCTGCCGCCCGCCGTATAGATTCCGGGAATTAAATTTTATTAAACGAAATTAAATAAATTATGTTTGATTATTTTTAGACTTTTTTCTTTGATATACAGTACTTTAGTAAAACTAATCGACCCAAAACTACTCAATAGAAAATGGGTGACAAATTTTTTTTGAATAGTGGAAGCACTGGGAAATTTCTTTCTACAATTTAATGTGAAAAGTTTAAATTTTAAACAAAGAATGACGTACAGGACTTTTTTGATCGATTCAACTATATAGATACACAAACAGTTATAAAGTCGATATTACAATATACAATTTAAGTATTTTTTTTTTAAAAATACGTCCGCATATTTTCATTACATTTTCTTTATTGTTCACCTACTTGCAATTAAAAATTAAAAGGATGCGGTTACTTAGAATGATAAATTTTATATTGATTCTTATCTGTAAAATAATTTTCTAAATACTTTCAAGGATTTTTGTCATATTACATTTTATTGTTATTGATTATCTTGAGTAATGATTGTGACTTAAATTGTTGCGCCATTATGAGTGACTTTATAACATTTAAGTCAATAATATACTGCGTCTTTACAAAAATTAATAAAATGTTAAATTATTTTATAGACGTCATGTAGGCTAAAAAGCGATCTTATCGTATAAGAACTAAATTATATATTGTCTTATTATTTATTTTGTGGCAATTCTTTAATAAATCAATACGCGAATGTAGATTATTTTATTATTTAATGGCTATTTTTAAATGTCAGAATTCTCATATATTAAATGAATGATTGTCAATTCAAAAATTCATATTTTTAAATTAATGACACATAGGGTAAAAGCCCCTTTTGTGGAACGGTATCTAATTATGAACATTTACATGTTAATGAAGTTATTTCTGAAAGAAACGTCTGATAACAAAAATTATTATTAATAGAATGATTGTTTTTCAATTTAAATTCACCTCGCATTTAAAATTTCCTTACTTAATTAAAGAAATATATATGTAAATGTCAAAACTGTTCCAGTATTAGATACCGTTCCACAAAGGGGGCTTTTACCCTACCTCTAATAATAAATTGTCATATTTAAAATATCGATTATTATGTCATTTTTGGAAATTGCATTTATTTGAAGTACCAGTAAATTTCGGACAGATTTTTATGACAAACGGAAAAGTTAGCTATGAGGTTGCGCCAGAAAGCCATCGAAATGCGGTCGATACAAGACTTTGGCCGCAAAGTCTTGTATCGACTTTGGTAATTTTTTATTCTGTATGACGCAACTTCCCGGTATTTACTTAGACTTAGACTCTGATAAATAATAATATTTAACGTCTTCACTAACAATTTTGGTATGATTTGTATCTTCACAGCTCCGCCACCATATATTTACATATTATTAAGAAAATGGATTTTTATCAAAAAAAAAAAAAAAAATTATGCAAACACAGGATTTACAAAATGTATATTATGTTGGCGGGCGATCGTCGAATCAGGCAGATCATGAAATGGTGTTTTATGAAATTCCTAGCTGATGTCAGTCGGACTATTCTACTTTTAACGTTTGACAGTTTGACTAGCCATTGGTAGATAAATCGCTCTTCACAAGGTAACTAAATTAAGTAATTCTGAAATTAAAATAAACTCATTTAAATAATAAAATGACAAATATATTTAGGATATTTTGAAGATTTTTGAAACTGTGTTTATGCATAATTTCGGGCAGAGGAGAATGTTAGAAAGAAAACGAAAATGTTTTAATTAACGTAAAAGCCCCCATTATGGAACGGTATCTAATACTGGAACAGTTTTGAAATTTACATATTAATGAAGTTATTTCTGAAAGAAACGTCTGATAACAAAAATTATTATTAATTGAATGATTGTTTTTCAATTTAAATTCACTTCGCATTTAATGTTTCCTTACTTAATTAAAGAATTAAATATGTAAATGTCAAAACCAGAGAACAAAGAGAACGAACATTGCTATGTCTATACTAGGGAAACGAGCGTAACCACAAAGGATAGAAAATAACCCACCACTATGTTATATATGTGCACGCGGAGTTGTGTGTGTTAGTCCGTTGGATGATGTGTGTATTGGTGTCTTGCATACATACATACAAAATATATAGGTGGTGGTGGAACGTATGATGTACGTATACCACGTACATATACCGTGTTAATACGAGAGGTAACAATATAACAACAATTGAAACATACCCATTGAGTGGTGGCGAATGAATGAGGACTAAGCAGCCTAAGATGCACATAAAAGCACATAAGTGATTGCAGAAAAGAGATAGATGTATTCGTTCTATTTGTTCTGTGGTCAAAACTGTTCCAATATTAGATACCGTTCCATAATGGGGGCTTTTACGTTAATACGTTTATTTATTAATCAGTATTATCATTTCTACCAGCAAAAGTAATGACTAGAGCCCGGACTCTATAGTGTACTATAAATCATCCTGTCAAGTTCTCCAGTAGCGCAAAAACAAGTATGAGGGGTTAAAAAATGAAAATAAACTGTAATTTCAATATCTATAGTCATTTACAAATTTTAATTGTTATTATGTAAATGCAAAGGAAAATGATACTTTCAGTGAAGTGTAGCACACTTTATTAACATTTATTAATTTTCAACAAAACAGTAGTCACTACTGGCTAGATGCCTAGATGTTAGTTGCAACTAATAATTAAAAACCAATGACAAAAATACTGTTTTGCAACTAATGACTGAAAAATTCAACTATTAGTATTAACTAATAAGTAATTTAGTTTTTAGTTGCAGATGTTAGTTAACAGGGTCGGATTAACCCTGAATGTCGCCCTAGGCACCATGAAAAATGCCGCCCCTACCTTTTGCTTGAAAAAAAGAAAATCTTAATTTTTCCTATTTTTTCCAACTTTCTCTTAAATTTATCGTACAAGCAAAAAAGGCAGGAAAATATTATTTTATCTTCTGATTATTTACTGAACATAAAAATGTAATAAACAAACATGACTGACGATATAAAAAATCACAACCATAAGTTTAAAAAAATTGGATACTATTTGCAATCTATTTTCGATCGAAAGATTTTGATAACGAAAATTTATAGTTGATGTTATATATTTGAAAGAATACTTTGTTTCCTTATATCATCCATTTTGGAAATATCGTTATTTTCGATATCGATAATTTTCGATAACGAAAAGTAGGTTTTGATAGTCGCAATACGTTCGGAATACCCACAACTTGCTTCGCTTAAGCCTTCAAAAATTTCGTTATTTTTGAGCTACGACGCACCGTTTAGGAGATATTTACGATTAAAGTTTTCGATAGCGAAAGTTAACGAAAAGTAGTTTTTTATAAAATTTTTCGGTTACTGACCAGTGCAATGGGACTAACAGAGTCTAAATTAACTAGTTATAATCAATTTATGACAAGTTACGCGGTATCGATAATTTTCGATAACGAAAAGTAGGTTTTGATAGTCGCAATACGTTCGGAATACCCACAACTTGCTTCGCTTAAGCCTTCAAAAATTTCGTTATTTTTGAGCTACGACGCACCGTTTAGGAGATATTTACGATTAAAGTTTTCGATAGCGAAAGCTAACGAAAAGTAGTTTTTTATAAAATTTTTCGGTTACTGACCAGAGCAATGGGACTAACAGAGTCTAAATTAACTAGTTATAATCAATTTATAACAAGTTACGCGGTATCGATAATTTTCGATAACGAAAAGTAGGTTTTGATAGTCGCAATACGTTCGGAATACCCACAACTTGCTTCGCTTAAGCCTTCAAAAATTTCGTTATTTTTGAGCTACGACGCACCGTTTAGGAGATATTTACGATTAAAGTTTTCGATAGCGAAAGTTAACGAAAAGTAGTTTTCTATAAAATTTTTCGGTTACTGACCAGAGCAATGGGACTAACAGAGTCTAAATTAACTAGTTATAATCAATTTATGACAAGTTACGCGGTATCAATAATTTTCGATAACGAAAAGTAGGTTTTGATAGTCGCAATACGTTCGGAATACCCACAACTTGCTTCGCTTAAGCCTTCAAAAATTTCGTTATTTTTGAGCTGTGACGCACCGTTTAGGAGATATTTACGATTAAAGTTTACGATTGCGAAAAGTAACGATTTGTCAAATTTTTTAAAAATACACTATCGTTGACCAAATCAATGGGACTAATGGAGCCTAAATTCATCAATTATAACCAGTTTATGATAAATAATTCTTTATCTTTGCTAGTTCTCGAACAGAACATTCTAAAACTTTTGTTAAATATCTTTATTTAGCTTCTATTTCAATAATTCTTCTAATAGTGATATTGGTTTTTCGACATCTTTATTAATTTTCGAATAGAAACTTTTGTCAAATGTTTTCACCTGCATTTAACTTGTTTTTCGATGACTAAACAAATGATGAAGTAAATTTTTCGATATCCTAGCTGATATCCAGATAGAACATTCTCGAAATTTCGTTAAATTTCGCTACATGGATCCTTTTTAACTAACTAATTCGATGGTGAAATCAAGTTTTGGATATCTTATCTGATTTTCACATAGAATATTCTAGAGCTTTTACCGAATTTCATTTCTTGGTCACTTTTTTGATGAACAATCCAATGGTGATGCAAAATTTTCAATAATTTTTCTGATTTCCAAAAAGAATATTCTAGAACTTATGACGAATTCTGCTATTTGGACACTTATTTGATGCCCAAACCAATGGTGAAGTCGGTTTTTGGATATATTTTCTATTTTCAGAATAGAATATTCTCGAACCTTTGCCGAATTCCGTTAATTGATCGCTTTTCGATGAAAAATTTGGTGGTGAAATCAGATATTCGATATTTTTTCTAATTTCCAAAAAGAATATTCTAGAACTTATTCTAAATATCGGTACTTGGTTACTTTTTCGTTGGTCAATCCATTGATTAAGGATTTTTTATATCTTTTCTGATTATTGAAAGAATATTCTAGAACTTTTGCCAGATTTCGCTATTCAAGCATCTTTTCGATGACCAACCCAGTGGTGAAATCGAATTATGTAATAGTTTTAATTTATCTGTATCTTTGTACAAGAAATATCTCCTCATAAAAATTTACAAGACACGCTCCTTTCATATATGTTTTATCAACAATTCAAATTTTTGACAGGATGATTTATAGTTTCAGTGTATGAAAAAAATTTTTTTCTTCAGATAGATGTTTACATAATTCACATGTAGTTGATCAAATTAAACTGTGTTCGTCCGTCGCGCGAGTGATGTTACAAACTTAAATTGAGCGACTATGTTGTTTATATGAAATTTTATTGTTTTCAAAACAAAATATATTTGTAGAGTACCTCTTTAGTTCGTGTCACACAAACTATAAAGCGCATTTAGAAAAAAATTATAAATGTATTTATGAAAAACAGATAAATTATGTGCCGCTTCTAACGAATGGTGACACGTTTTTTGGGATAATTTATGACCTGCACTATACGTCCGGGCATTAGTAATGACATCCCTTTTTGTGTTTAATTGTTTATGTACAGGTATCAAAAAAATATTAATATTGGTTGTTGACGATATGACAATGTAATCATAAATACTGTCAGCGCTTACGTTTAATATTGTAGGATTTTTAATATTTATATTTCAAATTGTCTAGCAATATTATACTTTGAATCAACTATATTGTCAAATTTTAAATGTGAATTGATCTGCCTCTCATCAAATGGCGCCATTTCACCAAATGCCTGTATAACTGTATAACTAGGCACATCATGATTTGGCTGATTATACGATTAGCCGTTGACATAATATAAACTATGTTTTAACATAACATGAAGAATGCATTACGACAAGCCTCTCTACATATTGTTGAACATGTCTATGTAATCTTTCTGTCGGGTAGACATTATTATGATATAACTCCATTCGAAAGAGTAACCTTTTAAAATTACATATCACTTACCCGGTCAGAGGATAACAGAACAGTTTTTAAATAATTTATTCATCCTGCAGTAAATGCAAGCCTGTGTAAAGTAAACTTGTATTCATAAGACGTTACGTTCAAAATTTTTTTTTACAAACTATTTCTTTCTTCTTGCTTATATCATATCAAAAAGAAAATCTAAAAAAAACTGATTCATAAATACACCTCTGGAAAAATTTTAATAACCTTCGTTGCATGCTAAACATTGACCTTAGTTAATAGTTTTGTAAAAAAAGGATTCTATAATGTATTTTTTCAGGATTTGTCAAAATTCTTTAAAATATCACTCTTACCCTACTGGAAATGTGATTTTTGTTCTTTTACAACGTCCCCAACTATTAAATGTTTTACATAAGCAAGAAAATTATTTTTATGAAACATAATATCTATAAAAGTTACGCAAGTAAAAAGAATAAAATAATATTTCTTTTTTCCAGCATATCGTTATAAATTAAATGAATTATCATTGTTCAATTATTATCTTTTGTGTAAATCTATATATTTTAAACAATTGTTTAGTATTAATATTGTTACCTAACAGCAATAAATTTAAAAAAAAAGTATTTTTACCACCTACACCGTAGGTATATTACTCACCTTTCAAATGTAATACTTTCAAAAATATCATTAAAAAGAATGATAATCAGCTTTTATTTTACATAAATAATTGTTGTCACTAATTGTAAGTATGTAAATATTTATTGTCTTTTGAAGCCATATGAAAACTTCTGGAAGATATCAAATTTTCTTTTATATATTTTACTAAATATTTTCTTTTATTTTTGACACCTATTATAAAGTGTATGCATAATTATGCAGGTGACTCATTGTTGATTATCCTAAAAATATATATGTTTAAATTATTTAATATTATTAACGCTTTATTATTCTCCAGTCTAGATATTGAATTTCAAGTACCTAATTATTTTAAGTAATAATGTAGAACTCAGGGCCGGCTTGACCATTGTGAAGGCTCGGAGGCACTTCTAATGTGATGGCCCCTCAACACTTCTCATGTGGAGGCCCTCCTGGAAAATTTTCAAAATTTGTCAAATTTTCCCGAAAAATAGGGTTGGCGAGCATAAAAATCCTAACGCTTATTCTGTTCCCTAATTTTGAGATTTTATTCGATTTTGTGGAGACCTCTATTGCGTGGAGGCCCCGATGCACGTGCCCCAAGTGCCCTTATGTAAATCCGGCTGGTGAACTCCCGTGTCAAGGGTATCTTAAGTATCTGAAAAATTATAGTTTTGAGAAAATTTGATTTGAATAAATATATCTTATATCTGGGATAACTGATTTTTATTATGTGTTTATTGATTCATCGTTGTAGCATTGAATCGATTATAATTATTTTTTTATTACTCATGCGGGAGAAGTACTAACTTGGCGCACACATTTCTGTAAGCAAAATAGCTGTTTGCCCACTGTACTCTTCCCACATACTTTTTTGCGTGCGGAAAGTAAACTTTCCACGCGCAAATTGACAATAAAACACGCAAAATTTAATCAAAACACGCAAAGCCGCCTCTTAATTTTTCATTTAATAAATATTTCATAATTATTTCTGTAGAAACCACAAACAAAGTAATTTAAACAATATTTAATTCAGAAAAAAAAGACGAACACACAAAATTATTATTATAAAAAGTAATAAAAATGTCAAAAATAGTGATAATAATAGAAAAGAGTATGTGAAATTCGTAATAAAATATAGTATGTGTAATTTGTGCGGGATTGTCGATTACCCACTCAAACGAATGAGCGCACTCACTACGTTCGTGCGCTTAACTTCACTTTCGTGGGGAATCGACAATTTCCCGCACTTATTGCATAATATACTATAAAGTATAGGAGACAGGGGATGTGATACAATTGGGTATTTGACTGATGTTGCAATTGATAGTAAAATACAGTGAATAACATAGCGTATGATTCAGTGATAGTGATTAACCATTTATATTAATTTAAAAAAAAAAAAATATATAAATATTTTATTTTTCTAAATGAAAATTACGAATCTGGAATTAGTGGGTGAAATGATTAAAAAGATTTATTTGCGACGTCACTGCACGAAAGCATTTAGTATTGCAAAAAGATACTTATAAAAAAGATACTCACATTTTAGTTTTTACATTTTTAAGTTTTGCTGAACAAAATTTGGGATTCGAAGCAGACAGGTTTGCTAGCACAAACGAATTTATTATTCCATTTTTATTAAATTAAAAATCAGGCAATATGTAATTAATGACAAATCAACAGAAAATATATATAAAATTATTTAAAGCCATGGATACGACATTAATGTAGGTAGAGCCTATTTTCAAAAAACAATTTTTCACAAATGTAATTTTCGAGTAAAATGAGATCTTCTATCCCCAGCACATTTTTACGGATTTTTTACCAGTGACACAATTTGTGATATTGTCATAATTTCAAAAATAAAAGTAACGCTCAAATCGATTAATATTATCTTACTTTGTTTAAAAATAGGCTTTTAAGCTTGAAACAATTGTCACAATTAAAAAATAAACGTGATTTTTTTGCTAAGTAAAATCTTTGCTTTTTATTTAAAATATGGAATTGCATTAAGTAATTTATATTTATCTGTTTTCCTTTTTCCTTTTGGCTTCCTTCTTTATATGATTTTTCTTCTTCTTTATGTGATTTTTCCTTCTCATTCCGCCAAATTTTTTTCACGAAAAATTTCATTGCACGAAAAATATTTGGCGGAATGAGGCGGAAAAATCACATAAAGAAGGGTTTTTTTATTTACAATTACTCTATATCAACTAGTTTCCGAGAAAAACGTACTTTTGTAAATGGAAATTCGCTATGTTATGCAGGCTGCTGCGACAGGGGTATTTTGGTAAATGGGGCTCATTCCGGATGGACAATACTATCAAATGGAAAGCAAGGTAATAGATGCTCAAGTTTTTATATTTTAAATCATTTCTATTTTACCAAGAGGTTACAAAAGAGGCACACGAAGTTTATATTTTTAAATGAAATTCACACATTTTATTAAACAGATTATTAAGAGTCCATAATATTTATTGTAACATATTTAGTAAACATAATGGATTAATACATAGGCTTGGGGAATAAAACAAATGAAATTTTCGAATTTTTTTTTTTATTCGTATAATTTAATTTAACGTATATTCGTATATTATAATTTAACGAATCTATCAACAATATACATTATTTTACATTGACGTACTATTATAATTTATTATGCTATTTTAAAACAGGTGGCTCATTTAATGAGTTTAATATTATTATGTATCTAGAAACTAGAAACTTTATAAATGGATTATTTTAAGAATTACAGTGGCCATCCAATGGTACGTACTCCGATTTTACGTAGTGACGTCAGCGATTTAGTGGGGTTCTCCTCTCACAGATATGATGATGTTTGTCGGTGTTGGTGAAAATTTATGTACCAAGCCAGAGTCAGGGCCGTAGGTAATATTGTCTGAGGGTCTCGTAGCTTTTAAAAATTTTAAAATTTCACTGCATATATATATGCACATATTCTGTATACGTAATATGCAAAATGCAAATGCAAAATGAGTAACGTAAAATTCTAGAATATTCTAATTGTTAACTAGCAGACATCTCAAAAAAAAAAAAACTTCACCGTTGAATTGGTCATTAAAAATGAGAATAAACAGTGTAGTTTGACAAAAATTCTAGAATGTTCTATTTGTCAACTAGCAAAGATATTGAAAAATCAATTATACTATTTAATTGTCCATTGAAAAAGAGGTCAAATTACACTTTTTGACAAATGTTCTGGAAAATTCTATTCGTCAACTAGCAAAGATATTCAAAAACAAACGTCGTCATTGAATTGGGTACCAAAAAGGAGACCAAATAACACATTTTGAGAAATGTTCTAGAATATTCTATTTCTCAACTAACAAAGATATTGGAAAATCTACTATAACACTTAATTATCCAACCGAAATTAAACTAATGTAAACCAAATGTCCGATTTTCACAAACAATTTTTGCTATTTGACTAATAGAATATTCTAGAACATTTATCAAAATGTGCTATTCTGTCTTTTATTCGATGACTAATTAAATGGTGCAATCGATTTTTTGATATCTTTGTGAGTTGACGAATAGAACATTCTAGAATTTTTTTCAAAATGCGCTGCTTAATCTAATTTTTAGTGCCCAATTCAATACTGAAGTTGTTTTTTGGTATCTTTGCTAGTTTACGAGTAAAATATTCTAGAATTTTTGTCAGCTTTCGCTATTTGGCGTCGTTTACGCGGTAGAATGCGATAGTGAAGTTAACTTTTCGACAGTTTTCTAAAAGTCGTCACTCATATTCATTAGTATAACATTCGATTTCCTTTGTCTACACAACCGAATTTTAGGTGTAAATTGTCTCTTAAGATAATTTTGTTTTAAATATATTCACATAAATAGTATTTACCAACCCCCGAAACAAAAGTTTACCGACGCCCCTGATCTTCCGATTTTACGTATTTCCCCTTAAATTTGCACCGACCACTACGTAAAATTGGATTTGTGGTGTAACAAGATTTATAGAGATATATTTTAATTTTATTAATATCTTACTTTGTTTTTTTCTAATACATACCTACATTATTTTTAATCATAAAATTGCACTAATAGTTTTAATATTATAAATGGCAAAAAGGGTCTGTTTGTTTGTCTCGTTTTCACGCCTTCTGTTCTCGAGGGAAAATTTAATTAAAATGAAAGAATAAAATTACGAAAGAATATGACTCAAACTTTCCACACTGTTAGCCGAGGGGACGAAAAAAGACATAGGCTACATTCTGCCCCGGAGCAAAATTCTTTCCCGTGGGAAAATATGTGTAAAATTTTATTTGAGATCTTAATTTCAAACACTACGCTGGCAAAGTTGCAGATTAAAGCTAGTATTAAACTATATACAGTCCATTTTTTATCTAAAAAGAAACTATTTTTGTGGATGTATAAGGTAAGGGGTGTTCGGTATATAAATTATATAGTACAGTATACAGTGTAGAACTGTATGTAGATTAATGTGAATGAGTATATTGGAAAAGGTTTTTATATCCCCTGATCCCCTTAACATTTTTTAATTATTACTTTAAAATAATAAATGAAGCCTCAATTCACGCTCAATATACGACCAACTGCTACTTTGTAATAATTTTTAATGTTTTCCTAAAAAACTGCAAAATTTTGGCAAAAAGAAAATGGTATTGGTTTTATTTTCAGAATACTCATGTATACAAATTATGTCTTGCAATAAGTATGGTCCTGTTTACTGACAAGGGGAGTATCAAACATGGGAATCACGGATTTGCAAGAAATTAATATATGTTGTGGAATATATTTCTCTGAGTATTGTAGTGATAATAATTTAGGCCAATGCGACTTTATTTAGAAATTAAAAGCACAAAAAATTTCGAATAACATATCGTGTTTGATATGTATCAGTTACTTGGTATTGTCTGCAACAAGGGCCGCTGGTGGTGTGGTTAGTGTGTGCTCTCGTGTATGTAACTCTTTTAATATACAGACGGAAAGGTTCTATGTTCGAATCTATGCCTTTCCAACATAAATAATTCTCTTTTCAATTTTTTTTTTAACTTTTTCAATATTGTACAATGGGTCAATTAATTACATTGATCATGCTATAATTTTTTTTTTAAAGGAGATATGGTATTTTTTTTTATCTCATTAGTATAAAAAATTTTACAATTGCCACTACTTTAAATAAGGATAAAATGAAGAATATCTAAAAATAGTATAAATAATTTATAATAAAAATCGCTTTAATTTTATGTAAAAAAAATTCAGTAATTTAAAATTTACGATAAAATTACTGTTACATACATATAATGACAACATGTACAAAAAATATTATATCTCCTTTTTCAGAAAATAATTATAGCACAATAATGACATAGAAAAGAATACCATATCTCCATTTAAAAAAAAAAAAAAAATAGCATCCTCAATGTAATTAATTGACCCATTGTACAATATTGAAAAAATTAAAAAAAAAATGAAAAGAGAATTATTTATGTTGGAAAGGCATAGATTCGAACATAGAACCTTTCCGTCTCTATATTAAAAAAAGTTACATACATGAAAGCAGACACTAACCACACCACCAGCGGCCCTTGTTGCAGACAATACCAACTAACTGATACATATATCAAAGACGATATTTTATTCAAAATTTTTCGTGCGTTTAATTTCTAAATAAAGTCGCATTGGCCTAAATTATTATCACTACAATACTCAGAGAAATATATTTCACAACACATATTAATTTCTTGCAAATCCGTGATTCCCATGTTTGATACTCCCCTTGTGAGTAATAGACAATTAACTGATATCACACCTCACTAGGTGCTTCAGTGAAATAAGTTCACAAAC
Source organism: Brachynemurus nebulosus (assembly GCA_035578155.1). Taxonomy (NCBI): domain Eukaryota; kingdom Metazoa; phylum Arthropoda; class Insecta; order Neuroptera; family Myrmeleontidae; genus Brachynemurus; species Brachynemurus nebulosus. The sequence goes on from JAPWDM010000023.1 coordinate 4,060,310, forward strand.
AAAGTTTTTACGCGGTGTCTATTTACTAACGTAATAGTGTTCATTGATTTCCAACATATCAACTAAAAATTCATAACATAAAAATTTATATCAAGTCAGCCTTGATCATTGATTAATTATTTTTTATGTTTTTCCCCATACAATAGATACGATGGTTTTGAATATGCTTGCTCTTTCATTTCATCACTCAACTTTTGTATAATTTCATCCTTTTCCAATAACATTTGATTCAATTTAGCAATCTCCGTGTCAAAACTTTTCTTCAGTGAATGTATATGCGCATCTTGTTGATGCATTTTTTGTTCGACCGAGTCCAAACTTTGCATTGCTTCCTGTTGTAAATTCTAAAGTAAGAAATAAAAACTAATTAAAAAATATTAAAATTCAAAAAAAAGTTTTTTCGGATTACTTTAAACTGCGTTTTAATTGATTCCATTTTATTTGTCATTTCACTTCCGGCTGCTGATAGTTGTTGCAATGAACGACTCTCGCGATTTTTTTCGGCCAATTGACCCAATAGACGTTCCTGTTCTTGCACAAGTTCACGTGAAAATGTGAATGCTTTTTGTAGTTGCCGTCGACAAGAGTCGCGTGACAATTGTAGGCTGACAATTTGATTTTGTTGTTGATCACATTTAATTTGTAGTTTCCTTATTGCGGGAACATAAATTAGAACAAGTAAATTTACCAGAAATTTTCAGTCAAAATAATAAAACAAGTAAAAAAGTAAAGAGATTGTCATCCCAAACAAAAAATTTTTCAAGATCCCTGAAACTTTTACACATTTAGACTCACTATCTGATAAACGATAATAGTACATTATACATCAAAGCATTAAAGTGTGAGTTTTAACTCCGAATGTGAAATTTGGTGATAAATTTACAAGAGCCTTTAGCCATGTATAGAATATTATACATATGAGGCGATGAAAGGCAAAGTGGTGTAAGTCACATTTTCAACTTTTTTTAAATGACGGCAAAAATGTAATCTCCATATTTAATTTTGTTAGAAGGAAAGATGGTGTAAGTCATAGATTCAACTTTCTCCTCACAGATGACAGTTTAAATTTAGAAACCAAATAATAAGGGCTTTTTGTTGGTAACCGTCCTGTAGTGGTGTAAGTCGGACTTACATCTCTTTATAATATTTATACATTTTTGATTATTTGATTAGACTATAAAATAAGCAATGTAATCTGTATAATAATATATCTGTACCTATAAAGTTCTCTGTTAATAATTAATATTTTCCTTTTTTAAAATATTTAAGTACTTTTTCCTAAATCACCAGAAAGAGAAATTAGTTTACAGGAAAAGTGGTGTAAGTCAATTCGGCCTCCAAGAATTCACCCCTACCATTATTCTAAGGATTCAAAATTTCTGAGAAAATACAACACCTATCTGTCGTTAAGATTAAAGCCTATTTGGTATGAAAATAATATAGTGGAATTTTTTATAGTTTTTGTAGTATAAAACCCTTGTTTTCTCAAAATGATACTAACTTGACTTACACCACTTTAACTTTTACCGCCTCATATATTATTTTTGCAATTTCGGATAATTTAAAATTAATGAAAGTTTAAAAAAATATTATTTAAATGTTATTCAAATTGTGGGAAACAATATTATATCAAGTATACACTGGTCTCTCCATATATGTAGTTAACATTGAGGAGAGAATCGACGAGAGAGAATACTGTGTATTACAAATACATTAAGAAATTGAAGCAACAAAATTGACTGATGCGAGCAAAAAAATTGACCGATGCTTTATGGCGGTCAAACTATTAATTTAATGGTTTATCTAATATTTATAAACAAGTCTCCGTGGTTACGAGTTGGGTTTAGTAAAATGGAGTCATACTTCACAATTTAATGCCTGTGATATCTCTAGGAAACATACGAGGTGTGACAATTAAGTTCCGCGAATTTAGTTATAATTTAAAAACTGGCAACACTTTTCCATTTGTTATCATCGGTCTAAGAAGGGGGATCTTCCTTTTAGTTAGAGTTCAAAGTTGAAGTATATAGCACGATTGGTTTTTGTTTTATGCGTATTTTTTGCAAGTAACTTTTTTAGTGGCGTAGTGAAAATGTGTGACGTAGATTACAAGCAACGTGTTGTGATTCAATTTTTAGTGAAATCTGGCGAAAAACCTTCGGAAATCCTCCGAAAATTGCAGGTTGTCTCTGGAGACGATAGTATGTCAAAAACGCGTGTGTTTGAATGGGCGAAGCGGTTCAAGGAAGGGCGTGAATCGGTGGAAGACGATCCACGTGAAAGAGCTCCCGTTACCTCTCGTACCGACGCGAATGTTGATCGTTTGCGCATGTTGATCACGTCTGACCGTCGCCTAAGCATTCGTGCATTGTTTTATGAGTTAAACATCAACAAAGAAACGGTTCGCAAGATGTTACACGAGAAGGATGGCTGGATCTTGCGTCACGATAATGCACCGTCCCATTTCTCATTCGTTGTGCAAGAGTTTTTGGCAAAAAAAGGCATCCAACGTTGCCTCACCCACCCTATAGCCCCGATATTGCTCCCTGCGACTTTTTTCTATTCTTCAAGATGAAGTCGCACCTCAAGGGAACTCATCATGGCGGCGTACAGAAGGTCCAAGAAGTTCTAACCGTGGTGCTAAACGGGCTAACTTCGGAGGACTACCAAGGGTGCTTCCAATCATGGGAGAAACGTTGGAATCGTTGTGTAGAGTTAAAGGGAGATTATTGTGAAGGTCGATAATAAAATTTTTCCTAAAACTTCATTTTCTTGTTTTTTATTGACAAATTCCCGGAACTTAATTGCCACACCTCGTATTATGTTAATATGTTCGATTCAGTACTCAGTGATAGTTAATTCAAAAAAAAAAAAAAAAAAAATACTTTAACATACTTGACCATTTTATCAAGACTTCTAGACGTCATTTGCAATTCCTGTTTTTCCGCACGTAATGATACAACTTCCTTTTCGAATTCTAAACGTTGTTGCTCGAACGTTCGTATTTGTTGATTTAATTTATTTCGTTCGCTATCATATTCCAGTTTTAATTCGTCATATGCTCTACACAGAAATAATTAATTACAAATTTTTGTTGTGTGCTAAAAATATAAAATTTACAGAGTTGTAAAACCCGATTTTGATTTTAGGTTTCCTTTCAAAATATGTAAATTTTGATAGTTTTATTATAGCAATATTATTTATTAATGGCTTAATATACAAAATCAAAGAATTTTAATGACTTTTTAAACAGTGACCAATCCAGTTCTCAAATTAAGAGGTCAAATTTTTATCAACGACTTTATAATGCTTTTTTCATATTGAAAATTAAAATGTACGTAAATCAGTATTAACGAAATTGTATCGAGATTTCTTGATGTAAACCCTGTAAGAAGTATTTGCGATAAAACTGATAAAATTTTAATCAAACTCCGTACAAAGAGGGGGGAAACATTATCCCGCATGAGCATCTGCCATATTCACACTGGCTTCAACATGCTTAATTTTGGTAGAAATGAAAAGAACGACTTCAAAAACTTATTCGCTTCCGATTTCATTATTCTAACATTTTACTTGATGATGTCATCAAAATAAAAAAAATTTCTTTTTTTTCAAGTCAACAGTGGCGATTTTAGCGGGTAGCCCGAGTAGGCCCGGGCCTACCCAAAAATTTTGAAAAAATAACGAAAAAATAAGAAATATTAATAAAAAGATTTAAAGAATGATAAGTCAAGAATTTTTCTGAATTCTGAAACTGAATACTTTTACGAAAATTTTGTCAGTGATATCTGTAAATACAGCTTCTATTAAACAAGACTTTTTTTTTCTATAAAAAGGATCAAGTAGCATTTAATAAGATCATCTATGACTGGATAAATACTCAATAGCTTTATAGAGTCATTTTTGTAATAAAAATAAAGACAGCTAAAACCTAATATGTAATTCTGATTCTATATTCGTGTTTTAGAAATATATTGTTACCAAAAACACAAAACTATCAGAAATCTAGAATTAAACAAATTAATTATTATTTTTTTTCTGATCATGGTGTTTAGAATTGCAATTCCTTTTCATTTCAGCCTGTGGAAACCGAAATTTTCTAATATTTTTAAGAGACGAATACATAGAATCATAATTACATATTTGGTTGTAATTGTCTTCTTTTTATTATCGGAATGGTTCCCAATTATTACTCTTTTATCAAATTTTGTTATCATTTTGTAGATTACTGAGATGAGATTTATTTAAAATTTTCATGTAGCTTTAAACTTATGCCCGATGGGATTTACCATCGACATCTTTTTATTGGGTACTCACTTTCTGCTCACTTTTAATGTTTTTCAAAAGCCTAAATCAATATCCACGTTTATAACTTCAAAAATGATGAACTTCCCATATGAACTTTCCTTTTCTGTTTAACGCCTTAGGGAATAAATTTCCAGAAACAACTGACTTTTAATTATAAATAGAAACTTAAACGCCAATTTTCATATCTCCTGTGCTTAATTACGTCCTTCTAAACTCAGCAGTTAAGGTTGTGCGTTGTCTGTCAGTCAAAGTTAAAGATTCATTAAATAAGATATTATTTATTTTAATAGCCATAGTAACATATTTTTATATGCCATTAACTTCAAAAATAACGAATTTACATACAAATTTTCATCCCCTATTAAACCCACTTAGGGGACGAATTTTCAAAAATCCTTTCTTAGTGCTCACCTACGTTACATAGGAAACTCCTATGCAAAATTTCATTGTTCTAAACCCAACGGTTTAGGCTGTGCGTTGTCTGTCAGTCAGTCAGTCTTAGAAATTTATTAAGTAGATTATAACTGCTTCATTTTACTACTTTGCTCAAGTCTAACTAATTATTTAAACCAAGTTCAGTAAAAGTTAGGCCTTCCCAAGATCATTTGATTGATTAGTATATTATACTATACAGGTTAGCCAGTTTCGCTAGATTTTTGGTTCCAAGTTTTAAATGCATATAAATAACTCAGTGGCGTAGAATCTAATTATTAAAAAATTGCAAACTAAATGAGTTTACATGATATACGTACGTATAAAAGAAAAATGTTTACAAATGTGTGCTTCCGGAAATCGAAAATAACTAACTTCGTCTTGATGAAGTTGGATTGTTGAATATTTACTTACTTTAAATACAAAATATGTTTTCTATTTTTAAATTATACTTCTTACCTAGTTGAACGTCATTGGTAAAATATATGAAAATTACAGAATTTTGGTCTAACTGTGGTATTTACTATGGTAATTAAAAGTTTATTAACTCTTGTAACTACGGAAATGGCTTGCCCGTAGTAAGCTGTAGTAAGAAAAATGGGTATTGGGATCTGTCCAAAAGGAGGAGCTTCAGAAAAATGGCTGACAAAAAAGTGCATTAACATTAGTTTTATATATAGTAACCAGTGCTATGTTAAGAGAAAATGATAAATATTAGAACTGTTTGTATTTAGGTTGACACAAGTCCAAAGCAAAGAGATTTTGTTGAAGGAGAGAAAATTTTACATCTGTAAAACAGTTAAAATGTGGTAAAAATATGAAAAAATGGATGAATGAGTTAATGAATATTACAATTTAGAGTATACAAACGTCAAATTTAAATAGCAAACATCATAAAATAACTGGAGAATTGTAAATGAATGGAAAAATCAAATCAATTGTATGTATTTTCAGATCTACAAAATTCAGCTTATAAATGACATTTCAACAAATGCACTTTAAGAATAGTCTGATTTTTCAACACCAGATGTCATACCGTCATTCGACAGATCCCAATAGAACAATAACATGTAACTGGCCTACCTGTATAGCAAATAGTGTCAGATTGATGTATCTTGGGCCTTCCTAAGTTGTAATGAACTAATGACTACCTAGCATTTCAAGTAAAATTCATTTGCAAGCCATTGCTTGCAAATGTTGCTTAAAACTTTATTTTGTTCAGTTTAAATGTAAGTAATGAAAAAATAGCTTTAAGAAAAATTATACATATAAATTACATGATATTTTTTGCAATACAGAAAAATTCGGCCCTACCCAAAATAAAAATCCTAAAATCGCTCCTGCAAGTCAAGCGTTGTGAAAATGATTTGAATTAGAATGACTGGTTGAATTAGAATAATTTGCGTATGATTCTTTCATTTTTGTTAATGAAATGACAAAATTTCTTTTAGAAGTATGACAGATTCGACAGAAATCATTTTTCAATTGACACTACATGTTTAATTTTGATAAAGATGAAAAGAACGTCTTCAAAAACCTATAATTCACTTGCAATTTTATCATTCGATCATTTTATTTACTGCTTTAAAGGTTTTGAAAAATTTCAATAAACTTGATGACGTCATCAAAATAAAAAATTTGTTTTTTCTCAATAAATTGCTGATGAGTTTTTGAATTTTGCTATCAAAATGACTACTTAATTCGACGAAAGTCTTCTTTTAAGTGATCCAAAATGTACAGTTTTAGTAAAAATGAAAAGAATAATTTCGACAATGTTTAACAAACCTTCGACAATCAGCTACTGTGGCATTATGTACTGAAACCGGTATAAATTGTTCATTTTCCTTTTTCTGGTTACTGATCGATTCCAACAAAATTTGATGTTTGCCTTGTAATGTACATAATTCACTGCGCGTCGAATGATATTCTTTGTGTAATTGTTCATAATCGCGATTCATCGATTCAACTGCAAATAAGAAAATATTCGTCAAAAATTATTCACAAAATACTAAATTTAGTAAAATTCTAATTCACGTACCTTTTTGTTCGTAAATCTTCAATAATTCCTGCACTTTTTCATTTAAATTTGTACACTTTTTCGTTAACATATCATTTTTCTCTTGTAGCAAAACAATCTCTCGTTGAACTAAATCTTGATTTTCATCCGCTTTCACATTACGCGCTTCATCGTCAAGAATTTTCTTATGTAACATTTCATTTTCCGTTAGGATATCCTTTAATTTGCCCGAACAATTTTCCAATTCTTTTTCATACTGTTTAATAATATCATCTTTCTCACTGATCGCGTCCTGATACGCATCCAAAAGTGGGGCCAATGTATGCGTGTTAACATTTCCCCAACTGACAGGGATATGTTCATGTTTGGTATGATCATTATCGATATCCTGATTGGCTGGAGATTGAATATAGTTTGGATCAATCTCATGATTTTCGATATTCTTTTTGAAATTTTTACGTAACTTGTCTTGATAACGTTCCAATTGTACGTTTAAACGAAACACAACATTCTTCAACATGTTTAAATCTTCATTCAAATTTCTCGACTGTTGACGTTGGCGTTCCAATTCTTGTTTACATTGTTGATATTTCCCATCAATTTCTGTACAATTTTGACACGATTTTTTAATTGTGGATTTTAGAATGGCGTTCTCTTTACGCACACGTTCCAATTCGGCTAAACATTCGTCATTGATACGACGAAATTCGTCACAATTTTTACATTCTTTGATAATGTTGGCCTCGTTTTTATATTCTTCCAATTTTTGATACATCAGTGTCAGTTGTCGTTCCTTTTCGAACATTAATTGTTCGATTTCTTTAACTTTATTGTAGAGACCGCTGTTTTCGTGTAACAATTTTTCATTGGTGCGTCGTAATTGTTTCCGTGATATCTTCTTTTCATGTGGGGGTGATGGTGGTGGACAATCGCCGATGATTTGATGAAATTGTTCAATTGTGGCGTTAATGTGCGAATCAAAATTGATTTCATCGATATTTTCATTGTTTGTACTTGTACTTTTGTTTTCGATATTATCACTGTCGTGTAATTTTTCATCTGACTCATTAACTGCAGGCGGACAAGCATTATGTTCGTCAATATTCGAATACGTATTCTCGGTATTTAAAATGTTATTGGCTCCATTAAATGTGGCTCCAAACACATGTTTATGTTTCACGCCGTATTCGGGATTTTTAACTTTGCGATGCATTTTATGGACGCCTGCGGAATCGCCCGCGCCATTACCGCTTCCACTGATATGTGGATGTTGATGTTTACGTCTTGGTGGTTTATGACGACGCGCTGCTGTCGATGTGGCTGACGATGTGGGTGGTTTATTTTGAAAGTGAGTTATCATTTCTATCGTATTTTCTGCGTGACACTTTGGTACGATATCCAGTGGGTGGTATCGCAATAATTCTGGTTGATTTGTCATTCGAGGATCTTGTTGTAAATCTGTTTGGAAAATATAGTTATTGTCTTCTACAATGGCGTTTTCTGTTTCCTTATTTAATTCAGTTAAAAATAAATTTTGATTTGTCGCGGCATTTCGTGGGGATATTATTTGGAAGAATGGAAGCATAGGTTTCGTCGACAGAAATAAGTTTTTAGACATCGCTTCAAATCATTTACATTTTTGTATTCGGAAAAGACTTCTCTTTCCTAAAATAATATTTATTTCAATAACTTTCGAAATTTATAGAGTAAGATTTAAATATTGACAAACAAATTGCTTCTAGACACTTCACTAAAATAAATGAATTTTCTATGAAACTAAAGGAAGGAAAACAGACAAGTTATCTAAAAGCAAAACATTCGACACATATGATTTTCACGGTTTTCACTGAGTTATTTAATTAAGCAATCTACAACTACCTGAAAAGCGATCAACACATTTTTTAAATACCTTAAGAATAACTTTCTTGCTCGTTTATAACTTTTAAAGTATATTTAAACGAACGTAATCAATAAATATTTACACATATTTTGATTATTATTGTTTATTGTTTTGCATTAGAACTGCCATTTCTAAACAACGCGGTATTGTTACCATAGCAACAATGTGATATATGAGTAATAATGTAGTATTGTTGAGACATCTGTTAGTAAATAGCGTAATTAGTGTGTTGAAGTAACTATTGATTGCGAGATGTCACCACATATAAACTTGTTATTGTTTCATGCTATAATTTTAAGATGTCACTGTCACTGTTAATTTAATAGAGTCCCTATAATAAAAAATAAATAGAGTCATGACATGTCATCCATTTTGTATCCGAAACAGAGCGGGAAGCTTCAAAATTAATTATCACATGCTTGAGTAAATATTTTTGAGTACATAAGTATTGTTAATAAGTTATGAATTACGGAATAATTAAAAATTTTTAATTTAATTATTCTTTTTAGGTTAAACTAAATGATTTTTGTTAGTATTTAATTTATTTCTAATGTATTTTATGCAAACGGTGGACAAAAAATGCCGGTGCCAATCAGCGTTCAGCACACATGTCACGACTCTATTTATTATAGGGATTCTATAATTTAAGTGGGTAATGATTTTCTTCGTTTTGTTTCAATTTACCTACGTAATCAATTCGTCGGAATTCATATTACACGACCTAATATTATTCCAATTAATGGCGGAAATGGTTCCAGGTTACAAGATTTATTTTTAAGATTAAAGTATTGCTTTTAAACATTTTTCTAATGCGTAAAAAAGTGTTATTTATCTGAATTATATGATCGGTCAAGTGGTCGGAAAACGACATTTCATATTACACAACCTAATGTTATTCCAATTGATGGCTACAAAAATTCTGTTTAAAATTATAAAATTGCTTTTAAACATTTCTCTAATGTTGAAAAAAGTGTCGACAGGATTAATCCACTTTGGGGGCCTACCCATTTTTAATTCTCCCACTCCCACAAGATATAGAACACACAAAAAATTTAGAACAACAAATAAAACAATACTAAATAAATATAAAAAACTAAATCTTAAATGTTAATTCAAATATCCAAAATAGCTACTTTAACCAGACATCAAAAAAAAAAACACCGGACCTTAGGGCTTAGCCACAGAAAAACATAGAAGCAGCCTACATACACAAATCGGTCGCTCGTAAGTTGCATTAAGTTTCAATTTACACAACTACTGATTTAGTTTGTTACTGTCGGTCATGGTGTTCACGTCATAATGAGTATCATGTTTTTTTTTTTTAATCAACTCGTGAAATTTTAACAGTAAAAAAAAAAAGCTGGGCTAAAATCCAACCTCACGTCCCCGTTCGTGCCCGGCGGGCAACTGTTAGCTTCGGCTAGCAGGCTAACGAGGCTAGGGTATTTTTTTCGACAAGGATGATTGTCGTAGGATCGACAGTGTGGCATTCTCGTATTGAGCGAAACTTCACCGATAGTCTAGATTGTGCGTAGTTGGGAATTGGGGCTGACGCTGCTCAACTGACTGACGAAAGTGAATGTAGTAGCTGGTATGGGCATGTTTACCAGTCTCGTGAATCGCGTCAGACGAGTCGAAAAGTGATATTTTATCTGTGATTTTGTTTTAACCAAGCTGTGACGAATCTGTGATCCTTGTTATGCCACCCTGGGTTTTCATGCCTGCGGTGGTATTTTTCAAATATTCCTGTGATATTTCCCTGGCCTTGTTCTTGTCATTTCGATGGGTAGGAATGCGGCTCCCGACGCACTCGTTCTCATCGGCCACACGTACGAGTCGACGTCTGCCCGAACAGCTTGAGCGAGCTCGCCCAGTAAGGAGACGTCGTCGTCCCTCGTACGGATGCGTTCGTGGGCGTTGATATGGCGGCTTCCGCCCCGTCGAAGTGATACGAACACAGGTCAGATGTTGACTTTGTGATACTCTGTGGCATTGTCCCGTTCTCTGTAGCCTCGACTCGGACGAACGTGGCTTAGTCATCGTACCGGTCTCCCGTGTAGGTTGACCCCGACATCTGACAGAACGGCACATGTACCCAGTAATCAGTTATCTGACAGAACAGTACATGTTGCTCAGTAATCAGATGTCACTGTCCCTACACGTGTGAGTTCCTAGGTGTTGACGAAGCAATTTCGGAATTGTTGAGACTATGGGGAGCGGAATCGTGCCACAGAGCAAGAAATTTTTGAAATCTGTGATATTGTTGTTTTTATTTTTTAATAAGATTTTGTGTAATCCGTTTTGTTTTAACGATGTACCACCGAGGGCCTTTTCCACCCGAGGTGGTACATCATTTTTTTTTCTTTATTCTTATCTGTGATATTTTATTGTGCCGCTGTGGGCTTGCCGTTGTGGCCCCTCAGCGGTTTTGTTTTTAACTACTTATTGCGGCACTGGTCGGCCTGTGGCTTCCCAGTGACGTAATAAGATTTTCCTCTTATTTTCTAGTGATATTATTGTGATGTTGTTTTATTGTGACATTTTTACTCAGATTTCTCCGCTCCGAGGCCCTTTACACCTCGGAGTTTCATCGTTGGTTTTCACTCCTTGGTGACCGGACGCTCTGTCTAGTACTTATCGTACCGTCACCAAGGACTGTCCGCTCTTTTTAAGCCCTGGGATGGCAGGGCCCATCGATGGATTTTATCATGTGTATGTTTTGTCCCTTGTCTATCGCATTTATGTGTTCCTGTCTGTTTTGTGTATGTTTTTATCTTTACCGTTTATGGCGGCGCATGCCCTCCGATGGCGATGCCGCCGGGTGCTGCTGACCGCGCCATCCACCGGCAGCAGTACCCTAATTTTAATTAAAAAAAAAAAAAAAAAAAACAGTAAAAAATTTTAAGTGTATCGTATTTAAGTGTAAAAATTCTATTGAACAAAAAATTCTCAAAATAAAGTGATATCTTTCTTAAAATAAATAAATTTATTTTTAATTGTTGGTTGCTACTTAAATAAGGTGGCCATGATAGTATATGCTATATGTATGCTGGCTGGCTAGTCATTGAAAAATATAACACTAACACATTCGCATATTTCTGCCCATACATCATGTGTTTTTGTTGTAAGTATCATAAAAGCTTGGTAGGAGATTACTGTGTCTACGTCACTTGCAGGCGACAGCGGGCACAGTTTGGCAGACATACTAGTTTGACCCCTTGGGCTTAGCTATTTGCATTATTTGTCCAGGTCCGACGAAAGAGTGAGGTAACTGGGGTTGCAGCCTCAGGGCTCGAAATGGAAGAGTGGGCCCGGAGAAATAGTAACTGGAGCTTTTTTTTTACTCGTCGCTTATTTTTTAAGAAATGTGCTTTGTTTTTGGAGCCCCCCCCATTTCTCTACACGGCTCCGCCCCCGCAATGCTCTTGCATTTATCTCTTCGATGATCCAGCTCAACAAATTTTTAGGGAAAACCCCAGTCTATCCCACCTAGTATTTCTAGTTGTAAAATATGCAACAATAGCAGTGGGTTATGGTGGGAGTCCAAAGAAGATATTTTTTGTGTGAATTTTAAATAATCAGAAGTTTAAGAATTTCGGGAGGTTGTTGATTGTCTCGAAGAAAATTAAGGAATATTCGAATTGGTCATAATTGTATGTGCATGACAGTCCAGTTGAATATAAATTTAATATCGTAATCATGGTGGGGGCGCTGGATAAGCAAAAGATAAGGGGGAGGGGAGTAATAAACACAAGAAAAGGTATTATACAGTCTGTTCCAACGAAGTAAGAACATACAAAATTTAACATGGGAAAAAATTGTTGGGATCAGAGTATGCTTGCTTTTTATGGGTATTATTTTTATGTAGGTGTCCATAGTTATTAAAATTTTCTTTAATTGCAAAAAACTAAATTTGAGAACAAAACAACAGGTGTCCAATTTTCTATTAAGCAGTATTATTTTTTAATAAATATTTTTAACATTAGATTAAGATTTATTTATAGTTATCTTAGTTTTACTGCTATTGTCTTTTAATTACTTTTAAACATTATTTTGACGCGATATTATTTAAAGTTTTGCTAAATATTTAATTATAGTAAAATAAAGCACCCCTTGATCATAACAAATTTTCCCTATGTTAAAATTTATATGTTCTTAGTTGCTTGAAACACCCTGTATAACTGTAAGCATTAATTTCAAAATAAACGGAACCGTGTTTACATGAAATATTTTTTAAAAATTGTACTGGTACTGTAAATATAGTTAAATTTGGATATCAAAACAGCAATTTTTAAAATTTTTGTCTGTCAGTCTGTCTCTGTCTCTCTGTCTGTTCACGCATCATGCAAAAATTACTGGACGGATTTTGATGAAATTTGGTATGGTGATAACTTATTACCTGGGTCAACATCTAGGATACTTTTTATTCCGGGAAAATGTCTCATTCCCACGGCAAAATACAAAAGCCATTTGGAGCATGTTCACATATTACATACAAACTATAGAACTGATTGTTATGAAATTTGGTCTTGTGATAACTTATTACCTGGGTCAATATATAAGATACTTTTTATTGCGGGAAAATGTCTCATTCCCATGGGAAAATTTGAACCATTGAAAAATGGGAACTATTTTGAGCGTGTGCAGGCCTTACGCAAAAACAATTGAACGGATTTTGATAAAATTTGGTGTGGTGACAACTTATTACCTATGTCAACACTTAGGATATTTTTTATTACGGGAAAATGTCTCCTTTCCTCGGGAAAATACAAAAACCATTTTGAGCATGTGCATGCACTACGCAAAACTATTGTTTTATGCAAATTCTTTATAATTGTTATATTTATATAGGTACTTCTCATTGATTTTATGCACGGACGACGTCGCGGATGAAGCTACCTTACAATAAAATCTTGTAGCCTTTCTGTCTATACTTTTAAATTTTGACTAAACTAATTTTAATTGTTTATTTTGACGCTACATACGCCAAATATTTCTTTTACTAATCGAGCAAAGAGTTAAAAAATTTAGGGACAGTCATTTGGCCGGACCTATATGGATTTATAATAAATAACTTATATCGTGTTGGTAAATTAATAACACATGTTCACTTATCAGTGAGAATAATTAAAATTAAAGCATTATCATTATTCTAATTAATGTTTAGTTTATAATGAGTAAATTAGAAATTAACAAAAACAATATAATAAAAATTGTACATATATAATTTTTTCCACAGATAAGATAAAAAGACGGTAATAATTTTTTACACCATAATATATTTTTTTAAATTAAACTTGTTAACTTTTAATTAATAGTAGATACCTATACAAGTTTAAGTTTAAGGTTGCAGTATTTCTGAATTGTTAAATTTTCTCAAAATGTTTGGTAAGGTTTAATTTTATTGAAAATGTTTTCTTTTACCGTAAGGTTAATGGCACCTTATGGTGTAGACTTTAACAAAAAATCAATTATTTTGGCTTTGTATTTTTATTTCAAAATATTTCAAAAGAGTTTTTTTTTTAAAAACTCAAAGACGTCAAAGGAAATATTAAACACGTTTTTCTCAAAACTACATTATTACATTTTTTTTGAAATTACTGTATCTTTTAATTTACAGGATATCTAATGATACTGGCACAAATTTTTGCCTTTCTTTGGCCGCAAACGACTTCACTGGATCCAGAATGTAATTTTATGCAAGAAGCTGAGCCGGGTAGGACGTACTATATTTACAATCCAGGTTATCCAAGCTATTATACGGGATCACATTCATGTCAGTGGGTGGCAAAAAGTCCAGAAGGAACTCAGATGCAACTATTTTGTGAAGAAATCAATCTACCGAAGGTAAGGTATTTTAAAATTTTTCAGGAAACGGAGGTAATCCAAACAATTCTGGTTTAAAATCAAATAATGAATCAATAATTAGATCGGCGTGTGTCATATGATCTTTCTGTACACTTTTATGTGGTACCATAACGCAAGGCATTTGAGCTCTGTAAGCTGCTTCAATACCACTTATTGAATCCTCGATTACGAGACATTTGGATGGCGCAAGTTTTTCGTCAAACTTTGAAGCACATACGAGAAAAACATCCGGTTCTGATTTGCCGCGTTTCACGTCTGGATCAGAGCCCGCAAACGTAATATGGTGAAATTTTTTTAATAAATCCTTATAATTTTTTGATTTTAATTCATAACTGTAAACACTGCTTCCTGTTGCCACAGCCAGCGGTATTTTATGATCATATAGATGATTTATAAGTCGCTCAGCACCTATAAATTCACAAAATTCATTCAAACAAGGTTTTATGCTAATATATTTTATTATATTTTCTGTTTGAAAATGAACTGACGGTTCGAAACAATATTGTCACAGTTTCAAAATAAAAGTGGTATTTTTGCGAAGTAAAATATTTGTTTATTATTTAAATACTAGCCTTCAAAAACTTTTGCTTTCACAAAAATTTTTGGATATAGTTCTTTTGCTTCCTTATATATTTTTTCCGGTGTTGTTTTCAAATTATAGTATTCAATTAGATATTTCCCCAGATCCGGTCCAGTTAAACCTCTTCGTTTTAGATTAAATTCTGTATCCAATTTTTTGCCGTAACGCTTTAATACGGTGTCAATTATTTCTTCATATAACGGTTCAGTATCAAGTATTATACCATCCAAATCAAAAATGACATGAGAACAGGAATATTTTTTATTTTGTTGATCCATTTTGAGATAATTTATACTTTCTATTTCAGAAATGCTATTTTTAATATTTTAATGCTTTTAATGCACTTGCTATTTCAGAAATGCCTTTCATTTTTATGAATGTATTGTAATTTTGAAGGATTTTGATAAAACTGACAAAATATTTCTTGAATTTTTGACTGCTAGAATATAGTTATTAAAATTTATCCAAGAAAGCTGTAACATATTCATTTTACCGAATCAATCTTAAAATAATTTTGATACAGATAAAAATTAGTTGTCTAGAGAACTAATATCGTTAAAAATTGTATATTTCTGGAATATTTTTGGATCTTGTTATCTTTGTATGGATTACTCTGAATTCATAGTTTCCTGTAATACGATTAAAATTATGACCCTTTAAATTTATAATGAAAACAATGATGTCGATGAAGGACTCAACATTTTTGTTGAGTTTTTTATATTTTAAAACTAACAGTTACCTAATGCTTTAATAATAAATTTAAAGAAATTCGACAAGCTCGTGTTAACTCAGGATTTTATAGTTCAGTAGCTGGATTTTCTTACAATTTTCGGGATAAAATATTTCTTGCTTTTATTTGACATTAAAATTAGTACTTAATTTGTTAATAATATTATTATTTAAACTTTTTAATTAGTTAAAAATGTCAGTAACAGTTTTTATAAAACGACATTGTCTTTAAATTGTATAATATCCGAAACTGACTATTATAAAATGGTCAGGTGCAGGTAGACCACCTAATTCGATGACAGAATTGCCGAATTTGTAAGGATTTCCTTGTTAGAACTACCTACGACGAAATAGTTATACAAACTTTTTTCATTTAATATTATATGGCACCTTATTTCTAGAGTCCCAGTTGTGAATCAGATCGTTTGATTGTATCAACTACCGGCTCGACAAGCTTACAAGATGGACATTTTTACTGTGGTAAAGGACAATTATCTATCAATTCCGAATCAAATCAACTAATTGTAGGTAAATGAACACAGTATTTTTAAAGTACAGTATAAATCTAAGAACTGCACACTCTACAAAAAGTGCACAATGACAAGGGTAAGCCACGCCTTACTTACGCAAACGTACACTGTCTGTAGTTCGAGTATATTATACGTGCGTCCTCACCACACTACTTTCCGTTGCATGCATGTACGTTCCTTCTTGTTGAGGTTTATGGTGTTGTGTAAAGCCGGGTTTACATATAACGAACGAACGTGAACGAATGCGAACAAACGTGAACGAATGTAAACCAACATGAACGAACATGAACAAATAAAAACAAACACAAACGAACGCGAATGAACAATTAACCTCAATTCGTTGATGTTTGTTTATGTTCCGGCTACACAATATTTTTTTTAAATAAGTTTAATAAATTTTGAAATGAAGTTATTGCAGTAAGAGTTTTATGGTCTACTAATATCGCTCACATTATGACCCCAATTTTGTCATGCGATCTTTAAAAACCAACAAATCAAAAAGATGTTGGCAGATGGTTTTGTTTCATAAAAGTAAAACTCGTTATAATGCCTATAATTTACTAACTCATTTAATTTGTGAAAATTCCTAATTTTTTGGAAATTGCACAAGATCGTCACTATCAGATTTCGAAAAGTTAACTGAAATAGTTGGACCAGAAATATCTAAACAAAATATACACTTATTATCGAAAAGCAATTCCTGTTAAAGAAAGACTTCAGTGTTATTACACATTGCGACTTCTGTTAATCAAATTTTCCCTTCAAAGATTCCCACACGTCATTTATTTTTCTGGTAATTTTGTAAAAATTATCTAAAACATCGAAATAAAATTTCAAATCTTGTCAATTTTAAATTGTTAACTTAATTTATTTTAAACTGTCTATCTGACAGACACAAACAAACACGAACGAATCTTTTTGTTTGATGTACCGACAACAAATGGAAAACATTCGTGAGTGTTCGAAACTGTTCGTTCGTGTTTGTTCGCTTTCGTGACTACGTCCACATTTGTTCGTTTATGTTTGTTCGCTATCATTCGTTTACGTTTGTTCGCATTCGTTCGCGTTCGTTCGTTATATGTAGACCCGGCTTAACAAACTTTATAAACTGCAAGTCTGCAACTAATAGTGAAGAACGTATTATTTTGTTGCACTTCTTAGATTTCTTCTGTATAATTAAATCATAAATAATAAATAATCTACTAAAAATATTTCTTAGCGTTCACATCATCTCGTTCCACTACGGGTGGTCGATTTTTATGTACGTTAGAAGTAATCAATTCAGAAAAATGTGATTGTGGATGGCATAATATGGTGAGTAAGGAAAAATGTCCACATTTTTGGGGAATTAATTTCAAAATATTTTTCTATTTTCTTTAGCGTCGTATTGTTGGCGGTGAAGATACGTTAGTAAATGAATTTCCAATGATGGCTGCTTTAATTGATTACGAGATTCAAATGCCATTTTGTGGCGCAACAATTATATCAATGAATTACGCTGTGACTGCGGCACATTGCTTGGCAAAACGTGATAATTATATGGTTGGATTATTAGTGGGAGATTGGGATTATACAACTGGTATTCGAATATACAAATTAATTTTTAGCTTTGCCGCCAATTAGGAAATAATTTTTAGGGACTGATACACCATCAGCACGATTATACAATATATCTGAT
Source organism: Brachynemurus nebulosus (assembly GCA_035578155.1). Taxonomy (NCBI): domain Eukaryota; kingdom Metazoa; phylum Arthropoda; class Insecta; order Neuroptera; family Myrmeleontidae; genus Brachynemurus; species Brachynemurus nebulosus. The sequence goes on from JAPWDM010000023.1 coordinate 4,078,352, forward strand.
TTTATTATACATGAAAATTATCAATCGACACACTATGTGAACGATATTGCGCTAGTTCGGACAGCGCGAAAGATGGTTTACAGTTTAGAAGTCGGTCCGGCTTGCTTACCATTTTTATATCAGAATAAAAATTTGGAAAGACAACGGGTAACAGCTCTAGGTACATCACAGAAAATTTCTCGTTTATATTTATTGTCTAAAATATTTTTTAAACTGAAGGTTGGGGTTCTACCGGCTTTGGTGAAGCACCCAGTGAAATTTTACAAAAAGTAGAATTACAGTGGTCACCATTTAAAGACTGTCAGATTGTTTATGAAACAATGACTGACAAACAATTTTGTACGTATGCAGCAAACAAGGATGAATGTCAGGTAAAATTGGACATTTTTAAAATTCAGTGTTAGCTTTTCGAAAAAAATTTCATGGCTATTTTTAGGGTGATTCTGGGGGACCTGTGTTATGGGCTAGTTTGCAGGGACGAATACAGTTAACTGGAGTAATTAGCTATGGTGCCGGTTGTGCGTTGCGAAATAAACCTGGTGTGAATACGAAAGTATCGGAGTATTTGGACTGGATTACGTCACATACTCCAGGTAAGGAAATGAAAAACTGAATGTGAAAAAATTTAACTACATAATTGAATTTTTGGATTTTAGGTGAACAATACTGTAGAAAGCCATAGAATTTTTCTAGTTATTTGCCATTTAAATATTTATTTATTTATTTGAAAATGTAAAATTTATTTTGTTTATGAAATAAATTTTTTTCACTAAAATATTGGTTTTATCATTTAAATATTTTTCTTATTAACACTATGAGGCCCGAGCACTTTCACAGTAAACTTTCCCGGAAGCCGACAATATTTTCAAGCAAATTTTATGTAAACAAGTACATAAAATGATTCCACAAAACACTAAATGATTCAATATGTATGTGTTATGCAGGTCAAAAGATGACTAACACACATATACATACAAGCATACAATACACACATACATACAAATGTGGATAAAAATATTATTGTAAATAAAAGATGAAGCCTAGATATTTTGATGATAAAACGTATTATGTATGTTAGTGGTGGAGAACTATCGATAGCACTATCGATAACTATCGATAGTTTTGACTATCGAAAACTATCGATATTTTTTTTTTACTATCGATAGTTTTCGATACATTTTTTCAGTCATTTCGTTTACTTATAAATACTAAAGATAATAAAAATTTCGTAGAAATTATAGCCAGAGATATAAAAACAACCATTTTAAGGGAATTTCCGGGCAAAAAGGAATAATTCCGCCCCAGCGTAAAACCGGCGACCTTTTTTCTTTTTTTTTTTGCTCGCCGGCTATCTAAATGCCGCCCAACTTGGGTATCAAAAACTATCGATAAACTATCGATAACTATCGATAGTTTCACGACTATCGTAACTATCGATAGTCGGGACTATCGATAGTCAGAACTATCGATAGTCGGGACTATCGATAGTTCTCCATCACTAATGTATGTTATATTTATATGTACATAAAATGAAAAGTGTCCGGTATGTAGTACATAATGAATTATTTTTATTAGAATAATATAAATTTTTTTTTTATAAATATTTTTAAGTGTTTTATTTATTATTCTAAATATTGATTGCGGTCGGCCTCTGAGGATGTTTTGTTTGGTTTCGGATGCCGAAGCTATGGGACTGAAAGTGTTAATTTTAATAACAAAGTTAAACCGGACAGAAATCGACGTTGGAAGTTTTAACAATTACCTTTCAGTATATGCAAATGGCAATACGTAACGAATCTTAGATTGCCTATAATTTGTAATAGTTGCTTAATTATGAATACATAACATACTATTAATTATTTATACTCATTTTTTATCCAGGTAAATTAATACACTTCTGACTCATTGTAAGCAACGTCAAAATTGAAATAGAATCATATGCCTTACTGTTTTTACGTATATGCGAACTTTATTATCTAAAAAGAGTGAGATATATGATGATTTTATTTCAATCTTTTTTATTGTTGCTTACAATGAGTCAAAAGTGTATTTAATTTGTAAATTAGATGGGCCAGTTTGAGAGATATCCATTGGTATATACAAGAAAATCGTATTTCATTAGTAAATGTAAAGCGATTCACAAAGGATCCCTCATGATAAGATAGCCGAATCTGCCTAAGGCGCCACCTGGGTCGGGAGTGCCATGGTAGCGTGCGTCCTTGCACATGTTATTCCATAGCTGCAATATTAGGTCAAGATAGTTTTGCGTTTTCCAGTTGTACCAAAATGTCCGATTTTCCACTTTCCTTCCGCCCAACTACATAAGTATTATCCGTATGCATGTAGGGTTCTAAGAGCTTCATAAGACAGTGCATGTAGATCTCCAAAACACGGTGTTTAGAAGAAATTATTTGCAAAAATTTCTAAATGACCTATAAAAACACACAAAACGCAACCTTGGACCAAAATGAGACATAGATTATTGAAATCTACGCCTTTGAATTAGTAAGTATATGTCTAAAAATATTTCAAAAATTTGGGCTCTAAAACAATTATATGCTATGTCAATTTAAATTTTACCTCTATCGATTCTGTTTTTAAAATATTTCAACAGTTTCCAATATTAGCTAGAGCTACCGGAAGTTATATAGAGCCCTTAATTTTGCACGAATAACATTATAATAAAATTTTATTCAATATTTTTGCTTAAATATTAATTGCAGAGTATAAATAGTCAGGATCTTTATAGATCTTAGCTCTTATCAACGGTTTGGCTGTAATAAAAATGGTAATTCTCAAAAAAACTCAGACTGTATAAATATAATAATAAGTAATTTTAATGTTGTCTTTTTCTAAAAATTCAAATATTGGACGTATTATGACGTAGATGGCGAAATGCGCAAAAAAGCTTATTTTGGACTCAAATGTAGCATGGGCTGGAGTGCACATGTAAGATTTTATATTAATATTTGAGCTTTTAACTTTAACGTAACGGCTTTTAACAAAAACAGGTAAACTAGTATTTTTGATGCATTTTTCATATTTGATATCAATATTTTGATTGGTCCAACCATATTCACACTATTTCAAATTTTACCGCCAATTTTATAGTCAAGGCCCCTCCAGTAGGTCCGACCCTGGATTTGAGTACATCCATAAGAAGACCTTTAAAAGTGAAGAGTAGCATCAATTTAAACATTTTTTCTATCTCTTATAGTTTTCGAGTAATTTGACAAAATTAACTTTTTACCCCAATTTTGGGGGTGGATTTCATCCCTTAAATGGAATTTTTGGTCGATAAAGAAAAACATGTGTTTGTTAATTTTCTATGTTCTACACACCTACCAAGTTTCATCAAAATCGGGAATACGGTACTTGACTGTATTCAAAATTTGTTTTAAATGTTGAATAATTTTATGTATTGTCCTTAACTCGACAATTCCCAGAGTTATTTGGAGGTGACAGATGTTTTCAATTTTTTTCAACGATAAGACAATTAAATCTTTACGTTCTGTTACCACCATTAGAAGGCTAATAGATGACTTTATATTTCTTTCTTGTGACACCTCTATACTATAAGTTAAACAAACAAATTAATACAATTTACAATTAAAAATGTCTGTCACCTACAGGTGACACTGGGAATTGCCGAGTTAAATATATTCAATTTTAGTAGTGACAAATAAAAATATTCTTTAGTTACTTAAAAATTCGATTTCGAAAATTATAAATTTTTAGCCTTCATTTAAATGATTAAAAACGCAGTGATATTTGAAAATGACGTCATTTTTTATAGCAGATCTTATTACTGTAGTTACGTATTGTCTGTGACAAATTGCATTTTCATTGCGACATTTTTACAATTCTAATTGACCAAGAGAAGTTGTTTTTCTTTGTAACTTATTTTTAACATTTTGGTTTGCAATTAATTTTGCACTCAAAAAAGATTGATGGAAGGAATACATCGTCACTTAATACGTAAAATATCCTTATCAACTTGTTTTAAATATTATGTTAAAAATGCTTTTATTTTTTGCTACAATTTTAAAGTTACGTTTTCTTAAAGTGCATTTAATACTTGTAGGGCTTTATGAAAATCTTACGATGATGATAAATGAAGAAGATAACAAAGTAGAAAGTTGTAAATACCACTAAAACTGAGCATGATGACTGCTGAATATTGTGTACAAATTTGAAACCGTGTTGACAAGTGTTGATATGAATGAAAGCGACATCTGTTTGAGTTAAATCGTGACGTCATTGCATACGTCACTACGCCAAATCGTTTTTCCCGCCAATTTGTTCATTTAAAATTGAACAATGGTTTTTTTGAAGATTTTTAAAAATTTAACAAAAATTAACTAATTTATACGTAAGAACAAAGCATTTAGAATCATTTCTCAATTGCAGTCAAGTACCCTATTATCACTTCAAGACCTTGACTTGTAAGTCGGCTGCAACATCTAGTGTCAATAGAGCCCCTTGTATTTAATCCTTAAATTAGCCTTAGTTGGCCCAATTTTGTGAAATGTTTTTAGACATAAATTTACTAATTCAAAGGCGTAGATTTCAAAAATCTATGTCTCGTTTTGGTCTAAGGTCGCGTTTTGTGTGTTTTTACAGGACACTTTGAAATTTTTGCAAATATCTTCTTCTAAACACCGCGTTTTGGAGAGTTGCATGCACTATCTTATGGAGCTCTTAGAACCCTACATGAATATGTATAATACTTACGCACTTGGGGGGTAGGAAAGTGGAAAATCGGGAAAAGTCCAAAATTGAACATTTTGGTACAGCTCAAAAACGCAAAGCTACCTTGACCTAATATTGCAGCTATGGAATACATGTGCAAGGGCAAACCCTACCACGGTACTCCTGACCCAGGTTGGACCTTAGACAGATTCACCTATCTTAACCGGAGGGGTCCTTTGTTGGTAGTGGAGTACCTGGGGCGTTAAAAACATGAAAACCTTGGATTTCCATTACAGTGAATGAAATTGAATAATTCAAAGTGGAATGTCTTGCCTATAGTATATATAAAAAAGCTACTCTATTAAAAAATTGTGGACTCGATTTAAAAAAAAAAAAAAAAAAACGCCGTGAGCAGCGGGACCCCATCACGGAAGTCGAATTTTTCCCTTCATCTTCGGTATTGAATGTCTACAAGCGAAATGTGATTGAAAGTCTACAAGCGATTTGACATTTTGGTGGCTTCAAAACTGATGATGAGTGTCCGGCTAATTGGGGCTTTAAAAAAAGGTTTTAAGTTTTTAAGGGCTGAATCGCAGTACATTTTAATTTCGTGCCGATATCAGTGGGCAGGGATAAAGCCATCACAATTCGTACGAGGGCATTCCTACCCATGCTTATCCGCCAATTTTTATTTTAAATATTAAAAGAGAACCTTAAATAGTAAACTGGGAGGCCTTTATGAATATATTTTTTTCTTTCCAAAAAAATCCAAAATTTCTATTTTATAAATAAAAATCCAAAATTCCTACTTTATAAATAAACATTAACTTTAATAAGATTTTTAAATTACTTAATATGTATGTATTACATTTGTTATAAAAGTAAGTTCACTTTTTTTTAAATTTTTTAAAATTACTATTCGTCTACTTGTCTTATAATATAAATATAAAGCATTTTAAACACATTTAACAATACCATTGAATTCCGATGTAAAAATGGGAGAAAGGGGGGGGAAGTAATGTGGAATCGCTAAAAGGCCCTAACTGGATACTAACTCAATACATGTACAAAATTTCAGCCCTCTAAATTTCTTTAGAGAGTCTCTAAACGTGCTAGAAAAAATATATATAAATATATATTTATATATTATATATAAATATATAAATATATATAAATATATATTTATATATATATATATATATATATATATATATATATATATATATATATATATATATATATATATATATATATATATATATATATATATATCAGACATTTTTTTCTACATTATCGTGTTCTACGGGTCCGAAAACGGATAGCGCCTCTACTCTCGCCTCTCACCGTTCTGATCGTATAGGCTGTATAAGTCTAATCTTTTCAAGGAAGAATTCGACTAAAAAAATGATAATTGCAATAATTTAAATAATATAATGCTCAGTAATATTAGGTTGTAGAATATTTTTGTATGCCAAAACTAAGTTAATGTATATATTTATATAGAGATAGTAATCGGGGACAAAAAATAAATGAAGGAAAATTAAATAAAGGAGAAAATTATTAATAAAATATTTGTTTAATTAAACAATTATAGGATTAATTTTTTGTTGAAATAAGCACTTATGCCTATATAAAAATTACAAGATTCGATTTAAGATTTCGGAAAAACTGCCAGCCGTATATTTTATGGTTTTGTATTAATCCGACTGCCTTTGGACTAGAGATGATCGATATATCGATAACTGTCATTTTGTAACTAGTATAGAAAGATAACAGTTATCGTGAATAAATGGAATACCCAGTAACTGGTTACTTAAATAACACCTTTGGAAATATCGATAACATAGGACAATATTAGTATATTCGAAAGCAAGGATCATAGTAATTTATTTTAACCACCTACGGAGAATTTCAAAATAATAACGCCCCAGGCAAGTTACACATTTTCTAATGTAGCACAATTAGAAAAACCCTTAATCTAATTATCGCCGTTGGTTCAGTTTTAGATATTTTCAATTTTTGTCTTTATATGCTGCTCAAATGAATTTTTTTGATTTTCCGGGAAACTATAGGCGCTGGAAAGATTTTAATAGCAGTTATGATGAGCGCGAAAATAGCGCGTAATTCCTATATAAGCTTTATCTAATTAGCGCCGTTGGTTCAGATTTAGATATTTTCAAATTTTGTCTTTATATGCTGCTCAAATGAATTTTTTTGATTTTCCGGGAAACTATAGGCGCCGGAAAGATTTTAATAGCAGTTATGATGAGCGCCAAAATAGCGCGTAATTCCTATATAAGCTTTATCTAATTAGCGCCGTTGGTTCAGATTTAGATATTTTCAATTTTTGTCTTTATATGCTGCTCAAATGAATTTTGTTGATTTTCCGGAAAATATAGGCGCTGGAAAGATTTTAATAGCAGTTATGATGAGCGCGAAAATAGCGCGTAATTCCTATATAAGCTTTATCTAATTAGCGCCGTTGGTTCAGATTTAGATATTTTCAATTTTTGTCTTTATATGCTGCTCAAATGAATTTTTTTGATTTTCCGGGAAACTATAGGCGCTGGAAAGATTTTAATAGCAGTTATGATGAGCGCGAAAATAGCGCGTAATTCCTATATAAGCTTTATCTAATTAGCGCCGTTGGTTCAGATTTAGATATTTTCAAATTTTGTCTTTATATGCTGCTCAAATGAATTTTTTTGATTTTCCGGGAAACTATAGGCGCCGGAAAGATTTTAATAGCAGTTATGATGAGCGCCAAAATAGCGCGTAATTCCTATATAAGCTTTATCTAATTAGCGCCGTTGGTTCAGATTTAGAAATTTTCAATTTTTGTCTTTATATGCTGCTCAAATGAATTTTTTTGATCTTCCGGGAAACTATAGGCGCCGGAAAGATTTTAATAGCAGTTATGATGAGCGCCAAAATAGCGCGTAATTCCTATATAAGTTTTATCTAATTATCGCCGTTGGTTCAGTTTTAGATATTTTCAATTTTTGTCTTTATATGCTGCTCAAATGAATTTTGTTGATTTTCCGGGAAACTATAGGCGCTGGAAAGATTTTAATAGCATTTATGATGAGCTCGAAAATAGCGCGTAATTCCTATATAAGCTTTATCTAATTAGCGCCGTTGGTTCAGATTTAGATATTTTCAATTTTTATCTTTATATGCTGCTCAAATGAATTTTTTTGATTTTCCGGGAAACTATAAGCGCCGGGAAGATTTTAATAGCAGTTCTGATGAGCGCCAAAATAGCGCGTAATTCCTATATAAGTTTTATCTAATTATCGCCGTTAGTTCAGTTTTAGATATTTTCAATTTTTTTCTTTATATGCTGCTCAAATGAATTTTGTTGATTTTCCGGGAAACTATAGGCGCTGGAAAGATTTTAATAGCAGTTATGATGAGCGCGAAAATAACGCGTAATTCCTATATAAGCTTTATCTAATTAGCGCCGTTGGTTCAGATTTAGATATTTTCAAATTTTGTCTTTATATGCTGCTCATATGAATTTTTTTGATTTTCCTTGAAACTATAGGCGCCGGAAAGATTTTAATAGCAGTTATGATGTGCGCGAAAATAGCGCGTAATTCCTATATAAGCTTTATCTAATTAGCGCCGTTGGTTCAGATTTAGAAATTTTCAATTTTTGTCTTTATATGCTGCTCAAATGAATTTTTTTTGATTTTCCGGGAAACTATAGGCGCCGGAAAGATTTTAATAGCAGTTATGATGAGCGCCAAAATAGCGCGTAATTCCTATATAAGCTTTATCTAATTAGCGCCGTTGGTTCAGATTTAAATCTTTAAAATTTTGTCTTTATATGCTGCTCAAATGAATTTTTTTGATTTTCCGGGAAACTATAGGCGCCGGAAAGATTTTAATAGCAGTTATGATGAGCGCCAAAATAGCGCGTAATTCCTATATAAGCTTTATCTAATTAGCGCCGTTGGTTCAGATTTAGAAATTTTCAATTTTTGTCTTTATATGCTGCTCAAATGAATTTTTTTGATTTGCCGGGAAACTATAGGCGCCGGAAAGATTTTAATAGCAGTTATGATGAGCGCCAAAATAGCGCGTAGTTCCTATATAAGTTTTATCTAATTATCGCCGTTGGTTCAGTTTTAGATATTTTCAATTCTTTTCTTTATATGCTGCTCAAATGAATTTTGTTGATTTTCCGGGAAACTATAGGCGCTGGAAAGATTTTAATAGTAGTTATGATGAGCGCCAAAATAGCGCGTAATTCCTATATAAGCTTTATCTAATTATCGCCGTTGGTTCAGTTTTAGATATTTTCAATTTTTTTCTTTATTTGCTGCTCAAATGAATTTGTTGATTTTCCGGGAAACTATAGGCGCTGGAAAGATTTTAATAGCAGTTATGAAGAGCGCGAAAATAGCGCGTAGTTCCTATATAAGCTTTATCTAATTAGCGCCGTTGGTTCAGATTTAGATATTTTCAAATTTTGTCTTTATATGCTGCTCAAATGAATTTTGTTGATATTCCGGGAAACTATAGGCGCCGGAAAGATTTTAATAGCAGTTATGATGAGCGCCAAAATAGCGCGTAATTCCTATATAAGTTTTATCTAATTATCGCCGTGGGTTTAGATTTCGATATTTTAAATTTTTGTCTTTATATGCTGCTCAAATGAATTTTGTTGATTTTCCGGGAAACTATAGGCGCTGGAAAGATTTTAATATCAGTTATGATGAGCGCGAAAATAGCGCGTAATTCCTATATAAGCTTTATCTAATTAGCGCCGTTGGTTCAGATTTAGATATTTTCAACTTTTGTCTTTATATGCTGCTCAAATGAATTTTTTTGATTTTCCGGGAAACTATAGGCGCCGGAAAGATTTTAATAGCAGTTATGATGAGCGCCAAAATAGCGCGTAATTCCTATATAAGTTTTATCTAATTATCGCCGTTGGTTCACTTTTAGATATTTTCAATTTTTTTCTTTATTTGCTGCTCAAATGAATTTTGTTGATTTTCCGGGAAACTATAGGCGCCGGAAATATTTTAATAGCATTTATGATGAGCGCGAAAATAGCGCGTAATTCCTATATAAGCTTTATCTAATTAGCGCCGTTGGTTCAGATTTAAATATTTTCAAATTTTGTCTTTATATGCTGCTCAAATGAATTTTTTTGATTTTCCGGGAAACTATAGGCGCCGGAAAGATTTTAATAGCAGTTATGATGAGCGCGAAAATAGCGCGTAATTCCTATATAAGCTTTATCTAATTAGCGCCGTTGGTTCAGATTTAGATATTTTCAATTTTTGTCTTTATATGCTGCTCAAATGAATTTTTTTGATTTTCCGGGAAACTATAGGCGCCGGAAAGATTTTAATAGCAGTTATGATGAGCGCCAAAATAGCGCGTAATTCCTATATAAGTTTTATCTAATTATCGCCGTTGGTTCAGTTTTAGATATTTTCAATTTTTTTCTTTATATGCTGCTCAAATGAATTTTGTTGATTTTCCGTGAAACTATAGGCGCTGGAAAGATTTTAATAGCAGTTATGATGAGCGCCAAAATAGCGCGTAATTCCTATATAAGTTTTATCTAATTATCGCCGTGGGTTTAGATTTCGATATTTTAAATTTTTGTCTTTATATGCTGCTCAAATGAATTTTGTTAATTTTCCGGGAAATTATAGGCGCTGGAAAGATTTTAATAGCAGTTATGATGAGCGCGAAAATAGCGCGTACTTCCTATATAAGCTTTATCTAATTAGCGCCGTTGGTTCAGATTTAGATATTTTCAAATTTTGTCTTTATATGTTGCTCAAATGAATTTTTTTTATTTTCCGGGAAACTATAGGCGCCGGAAAGATTTTAATAGCAGTTAATAAGAGTTTAATAGCAGAGGGCCAAAATAGCGCGTAATTCCTATATAAATTTTATCTAATTATCGCCGTTGGTTCAGATTTAGATATTTTCAATTTTTGTCTTTAAATGCTGCTCAAAGGAATTTTTTTGATTTTCCGGGAAACTATAGGCGCTGGAAAGATTTTAATAGCAGTTCTGATGAGCGCGAAAATAGCGCGTAATTCCTATATAAGGTTTATCTAATTAGCGCCGTTGGTTCAGATTTAGATATTTTCAAATTTTGTCTTTATATGCTGCTCAAATGAATTTTTTTGATTTTCCGGGAAACTATAGGCGCTGGAAAGATTTTAATAGCAGTTATGATGAGCGCCAAAATAGCGCGTAATTCCTATATAAGCTTTATCTAATTAGCGCCGTTGGTTCAGATTTAGATATTTTCAGATTTTGTCTTTACATGCTGCTCAAATGAATTTTGTTGATTTTCCGGGAAAATATAGGCGCCGGAAAGATTTTAATAGCAGTTATGATGAGCGCCAAAATAGCGCGTAATTCCTATATAAGTTTTATCTAATTATCGCCGTTGGTTCAGTTTTAGATATTTTCAATTTTTTTCTTTATTTGCTGCTCAAATGAATTTTGTTGATTTTCCGGGAAACCATAGGCGCTGGAAAGATTTTAATAGCAGTTATGATGAGCGCGAAAATAGCGCGTAGTTCCTATATAAGCTTTATCTAATTAGCGCCGTTGGTTCAGATTTATATATTTTCAAATTTTGTCTTTATATGCTGCTCAAATGAATTTTGTTGATATCCCGGGAAACTATAGGCGCCGGAAAGATTTTAATAGCAGTTATGATGAGCGCCAAAATAGCGCGTAATTCCTATATAAGTTTTATCTAATTATCGCCGTTGGTTCAGTTTTAGATATTTTCAATTTTTTTCTTTATATGCTGCTCAAATAAATTTTGTTGATTTTCCGGGAAACTATAGGCGCTGGAAAGATTTTAATAGCAGTTATGATGAGCGCCAAAATAGCGCGTAATTCCTATATAAGTTTTATCTAATTATCGCCGTTGGTTCAGTTTTAGATATTTTCAATTTTTTCTTTATTTGCTGCTCAAATGAATTTTGTTGATTTTCCGGGAAACTATAGGCGCTGGAAAGATTTTAATAGCAGTTATGATGAGCGCGAAAATAGCGCGTAGTTCCTATATAAGCTTTATCTAATTAGCGCCGTTGGTTCAGATTTAGATATTTTCAATTTTTGTCTTTATATGCTGCTCAAATGAATTTTTTTGATTTTCCGGGAAACTATAGGCGCCGGAAAGATTTTAATAGCAGTTATGATGAGCGCCAAAATAGCGCGTAATTTCTATATAAGTTTTATCTAATTATCGAAGTTGGTTCAGTTTTAGATATTTTCAATTTTTGTCTTTATATGCTGCTCAAATGAATTTTGTTGATTTTCCGGGAAACTATAGGCGCTGGAAAGATTTTAATAGCAGTTATGATGAGCGCGAAAATAGCGCGTAATTCCTATATAAGCTTTATCTAATTAGCGCCGTTGGTTCAGATTTAGATATTTTCAATTTTTGTCTTTATATGCTGCTCAAATGAATTTTTTTGATTTTCCGGGAAACTATAGGTGCCGGAAAGATTTTAATAGCAGTTATGATGAGCGCCAAAATAGCGCGTAATTCCTATATAAGTCTTATCTAATTATCGCCGTTGGTTCAGTTTTAGATATTTTCAATTTTTTTCTTTATATGCTGCTCAAATGAATTTTGTTGATTTTCCGGGAAACTATAGGCGCTGGAAAGATATTAATAGCAGTTATGATGAGCGCCAAAATAGCGCGTAATTCCTATATAAGTTTTATCTAATTATCGCCGTGGGTTTAGATTTCGATATTTTAAATTTTTGTTTTTATATGCTGCTCAAATGAATTTTGTTGATTTTCCGGGAAACTATAGGCGCTGGAAAGATTTTAATAGCAGTTATGATGAGCGCCAAAATAGCGCGTAATTCCTATATAAGCTTTATCTAATTAGCGCCGTTGGTTCAGATTTAGATATTTTCAAATTTTGTCTTTATATGCTGCTCAAATGAATTTTTTTGATTTTCCGGGAAACTATAGGCGCCGGAAAGATTTTAATAGCAGCTATGATGAGCGCCAAAATAGCGCGTAATTCCTATATAAGTTTTATCTAATTATCGCCGTTGGTTCAGTTTTAGATATTTTCAATTTTTTTCTTTATTTGCTGCTCAAATGAATTTTGTTGATTTTCCGGGAAACTATAGGCGCTGGAAAGATTTTAATAGCAATTACGATGAGCGCCAAAATAGCGCGTAATTCCTACATAAGCTTTATCTTATTAGTGCCGTTGGTTCAGATTTAGATATTTTCAGATTTTGTCTTTATATGCTGCTCAAATGAATTTTTTTTATTTTCCGGGAAAATATAGGCGCCGGGAAGATTTTAATAGCAGTTATGATGAGCGCCAAAATAGCGCGTAATTCCTATATAAGCTTTATCTAATTAGCGCCGTTGGTTCAGATTTAGATATTTTCAAATTTTGTCTTTATATGCTGCTCAAATGAATTTTTTTGATTTTCCGGGAAACTATAGGCGCCGGAAAGATTTTAATAGCAGCTATGATGAGCGCCAAAATAGCGCGTAATTCCTATATAAGTTTTATCTAATTATCGCCGTTGGTTCAGTTTTAGATATTTTCAATTTTTTCTTTATTTGCTGCTCAAATGAATTTTGTTGATTTTCCGGGAAACTATAGGCGCTGGAAAGATTTTAATAGCAGTTATGATGAGCGCGAAAATAGCGCGTAGTTCCTATATAAGCTTTATCTAATTAGCGCCGTTGGTTCAGATTTAGATATTTTCAAATTTTGTCTTTATATGCTGCTCAAATGAATTTTTTTGATATTCCGGGAAACTATAGGCGCCGGGAAGATTTTAATAGCAGTTATGATGAGCGCCAAAATAGCGCGTAATTCCTATATAAGTTTTATCTAATTATCGCCGTTGGTTCAGTTTTAGATATTTTCAATTTTTGTCTTTATATGCTGCTCAAATGAATTTTGTTGATTTTCCGGGAAACTATAGGCGCTGGAAAGATTTTAATAGCAGTTATGATGAGCGCGAAAATAGAGCGTAATTCCTATATAAGCTTTATCTAATTAGCGCCGTTGGTTCAGATTTAGATATTTTCAATTTTTGTCTTTATATGCTGCTCAAATGAATTTTTTTGATTTTCCGGGAAACTATAGGCGCCGGAAAGATTTTAATAGCAGTTATGATGAGCGCCAAAATAGCGCGTAATTCCTATATAAGTTTTATTTAATTATCGCCGTGGGTTTAGATTTCGATATTTTAAATTTTTGTCTTTATATGCCGCTCAAATGAATTTTTTTGATTTTCCGGGAAAATATAGGCGCCGGAAAGATTTTAATAGCAGTTGTGATGGGCGCCAAAATAGCGCGTAATTCCTATATAAGTTTTGTCTAATTATCGCCGTTGGTTCAGTTTTAGATATTTTCAATTTTTTTCTTTATTTGCTGCTCAAATGAATTTTGTTGATTTTCCGGGAAACTATAGGCGCTGGAAAGATTTTAATAGCAGTTATGATGAGCGCGAAAATAGCGCGTAGTTCCTATATAAGCTTTATCTAATTAGCGCCGTTGGTTCAGATTTAGATATTTTCAAATTTTGTCTTTATATGCTGCTCAAATGAATTTTTTTGATTTTCCGGGAAACTATAAACGCCGGAAAGATTTTAATAGCAGTTATGATGAGCGCGAAAATAGCGCGTTATTCCTATATAAGCTTTATCTAATTAGCGCCGTTGGTTCAGATTTAGATATTTTCAATTTTTGTCTTTATATGCTGCTCAAATGAATTTTTTTGATTTTCCGGGAAACTATAGGCGCCGGAAAGATTTTAATAGCAGTTATGATGAGCGCCAAAATAGCGCGTAATTTCTATATAAGTTTTATCTAATTATCGAAGTTGGTTCAGTTTTAGATATTTTCAATTTTTGTCTTTATATGCTGCTCAAAAGAATTTTGTTGATTTTCCGGGAAACTATAGGCGCTGGAAAGATTTTAATAGCAGTTATGATGAGCGCGAAAATAGCGCGTAATTCCTATATAAGCTTTATCTAATTAGCGCCGTTGGTTCAGATTTAGATCTTTTCAATTTTTGTCTTTATATGCTGCTCAAATGAATTTTTTTGATTTTCCGGGAAACTATAGGTGCCGGAAAGATTTTAATAGCAGTTATGATGAGCGCCACAATAGCGCGTAATTCCTATATAAGTTTTATCTAATTATCGCCGTTGGTTCAGTTTTAGATATTTTCAATTTTTTTCTTTATATGCTGCTCAAATGAATTTTGTTGATTTTCCGGGAAACTATAGGCGCTGGAAAGATATTAATAGCAGTTATGATGAGCGCCAAAATAGCGCGTAATTCCTATATAAGTTTTATCTAATTATCGCCGTGGGTTTAGATTTCGATATTTTAAATTTTTGTTTTTATATGCTACTCAAATGAATTTTGTTGATTTTCCGGGAAACTATAGGCGCTGGAAAGATTTTAATAGCAGTTATGATGAGCGCCAAAATAGCGCGTAATTCCTATATAAGCTTTATCTAATTAGCGCCGTTGGTTCAGATTTAGATATTTTCAAATTTTGTCTTTATATGCTGCTCAAATGAATTTTTTTGATTTTCCGGGAAACTATAGGCGCCGGAAAGATTTTAATAGCAGCTATGATGAGCGCCAAAATAGCGCGTAATTCCTATATAAGTTTTATCTAATTATCGCCGTTGGTTCAGTTTTAGATATTTTCAATTTTTTTCTTTATTTGCTGCTCAAATGAATTTTGTTGATTTTCCGGGAAACTATAGGCGCTGGAAAGATTTTAATAGCAATTACGATGAGCGCCAAAATAGCGCGTAATTCCTATATAAGCTTTATCTTATTAGCGCCGTTGCTTCAGATTTAGATATTTTCAGATTTTGTCTTTATATGCTGCTCAAATGAATTTATTTTATTTTCCGGGAAAACATAGGCGCCGGAAAGATTTTAATAGCAGTTATGATGAGCGCCAAAATAGCGCGTAATTGCTATATAAGGTTTATCTAATTATCGAAGTTGGTTCAGTTTTAGATATTTTCAATTTTTTTCTTTATTTGCTGCTTAAATGAATTTTGTTGATTTTCCGGGAAACTATAGGCGCTGGAAAGATTTTAATAGCAGTTATGATGAGCGCGAAAATAGCGCGTAGTTCCTATATAAGCTTTATCTAATTAGCGCCGTTGGTTCAGATTTAGATATTTTCAAATTTTGTCTTTATATGCTGCTCAAATGAATTTTTTTGAGATTCCGGGAAACTATAGGCGCCGGGAAGATTTTAATAGCAGTTATGATGAGCGCCAAAATAGCGCGTAATTCCTATATAAGTTTTATCTAATTATCGCCGTTGGTTCAGTTTTAGATATTTTCAATTTTTGTCTTTATATGCTGCTCAAATGAAATTTGTTGATTTTGCGGGAAACTATAGGCGCTGGAAAGATTTTAATAGCATTTATGATGAGCGCGAAAATAGCGCGTAATTCCTATATAAGCTTTATCTAATTAGCGCCGTTGGTTCATATTTAGTTATTTTCAATTTTTGGCTTTATATGCTGCTCAAATGAATTTTTTTGATTTTCCGGGAAACTATAGGCGCCGGAAAGATTTTAATAGCAGTAATGATGAGCGCCAAAATAGCGCGTAATTCCTATATAAGTTTTATCTAATTATCGCCGTTGGTTCAGTTTTAGATATTTTCAATTTTTTTCTTTATATGCTGCTCAAATGAATTTTGTTGATTTTCCGGGAAACTATAGGCGCTGGAAAGATTTTAATAGCAGTTATGATGAGCGCCAAAATAGCGCGTAATTCCTATATAAGTTTTATCTAATTATCGCCGTGGGTTTA
This sequence comes from Brachynemurus nebulosus, assembly GCA_035578155.1. Classification (NCBI taxonomy): domain Eukaryota; kingdom Metazoa; phylum Arthropoda; class Insecta; order Neuroptera; family Myrmeleontidae; genus Brachynemurus; species Brachynemurus nebulosus. The sequence goes on from JAPWDM010000023.1 coordinate 4,094,892, forward strand.
GATTTCGATATTTTAAAATTTTGTCTTTATATGCTGCTCAAATGAATTTTGTTGATTTTCCGGGAAACTATAGGCGCTGGAAAGATTTTAATAGCAGTTATGATGAGCGCGAAAATATCGCGTAATTCCTATATAAGCTTTATCTAATTACCGCCGTTGGTTCAGATTTAAATATTTTCAATTTTTGTCTTTATATGCCGCTCAAATGAATTTTTTTGATTTTCCGGGAAACTATAGGCGCCGGAAAGATTTTAATAGCAGTTATGATGAGCGCCAAAATAGCGCGTTATCCTATATAAGTTTTATCTAATTATCGCCGTTGGTTCAGTTTTAGATATTTTCAATTTTTGTCTTTATATGCTGCTCAAATGAATTTTGTTGATTTTCCGGGAAACTATAGGCGCTGGAAAGATTTTAATAGCAGTTATGATGAGCGCGAAAATAGAGCGTAATTCCTATATAAGCTTTATCTAATTAGCGCCGTTGGTTCAGATTTAGATATTTTCAATTTTTGTCTTTATATGCTGCTCAAATGAATTTTTTTGATTTTCCGGGAAACTATAGGCGCCGGAAAGATTTTAATAGCAGTTATGATGAGCGCCAAAATAGCGCGTAATTCCTATATAAGTTTTATCTAATTATCGCCGTGGGTTTAGATTTCGATATTTTAAATTTTTGTCTTTATATGCTGCTCAAATGAATTTTGTTGATTTTCCGGGAAACTATAGGCGCTGGAAAGATTTTAATAGCAGTTATGATGAGCGCCAAAATAGCGCGTAATTCCTATATAAGTTTTATCTAATTATCGAAGTTGGTTCAGTTTTAGATATTTTCAATTTTTTTCTTTATTTGCTGCTCAAATGAATTTTGTTGATTTTCCGGGAAATTATAGGCGCTGGAAAGATTTTAATAGCAGTTATGATGAGCGCGAAAATAGCGCGTAGTTCCTATATAAGCTTTATCTAATTAGCGCCGTTGGTTCAGATTTAGATATTTTCAATTTTTGTCTTTATATGCTGCTCAAATGAATTTTTTTGATTTTCCGGGAAACTATAGGCGCCGGAAAGATTTTAATAGCAGTTATGATGAGCGCCAAAATAGCGCGTAATTCCTACATAAGTTTTATCTAATTATCGCCGTGGGTTTAGATTTCGATATTTTAAATTTTTGTCTTTATATGCTGCTCAAATGAATTTTGTTGATTTTCCGGGAAACTATAGGCGCTGGAAAGATTTTAATAGCAGTTGTGATGAGCGCCAAAATAGCGCGTAATTCCTATATAAGCTTTATCTAATTAGCGCCGTTGGTTCAGATTTAGATATTTTCAAATTTTGTCTTTATATGCTGCTCAAATGAATTTTTTTGATTTTCCGGGAAACTATAGGCGCCGGAAAGATTTTAATAGCAGCTATGATGAGCGCCAAAATAGCGCGTAATTCCTATATAAGTTTTATCTAATTATCGCCGTTGGTTCAGTTTTAGATATTTTCAATTTTTTTCTTTATTTGCTGCTCAAATGAATTTTGTTGATTTTCCGGGAAACTATAGGCGCTGGAAAGATTTTAATAGCAGTTATGATGAGCGCGAAAATAGCGCGTAGTTCCTATATAAGCTTTATCTAATTAGCGCCGTTGGTTCAGATTTAGATATTTTCAAATTTTGTCTTTATATGCTGCTCAAATGAATTTTTTTGATATTCCGGGAAACTATAGGCGCCGGGAAGATTTTAATAGCAGTTATGATGAGCGCCAAAATAGCGCGTAATTCCTATATAAGTTTTATCTAATTATCGCCGTTGGTTCAGTTTTAGATATTTTCAATTTTTGTCTTTATATGCTGCTCAAATGAAATTTGTTGATTTTGCGGGAAACTATAGGCGCTGGAAAGATTTTAATAGCATTTATGATGAGCGCGAAAATAGCGCGTAATTCCTATATAAGCTTTATCTAATTAGCGCCGTTGGTTCATATTTAGTTATTTTCAATTTTTGGCTTTATATGCTGCTCAAATGAATTTTTTTGATTTTCCGGGAAACTATAGGCGCCGGAAAGATTTTAATAGCAGTAATGATGAGCGCCAAAATAGCGCGTAATTCCTATATAAGTTTTATCTAATTATCGCCGTTGGTTCAGTTTTAGATATTTTCAATTTTTTTCTTTATATGCTGCTCAAATGAATTTTGTTGATTTTCCGGGAAACTATAGCCGCTGGAAAGATTTTAATAGCAGTTATGATGAGCGCCAAAATAGCGCGTAATTCCTATATAAGTTTTATCTAATTATCGCCGTGGGTTTAGATTTCGATATTTTAAAATTTTGTCTTTATATGCTGCTCAAATGAATTTTGTTGATTTTCCGGGAAACTATAGGCGCTGGAAAGATTTTAATAGCAGTTATGATGAGCGCGAAAATATCGCGTAATTCCTATATAAGTTTTATCTAATTACCGCCGTTGGTTCAGATTTAAATATTTTCAATTTTTGTCTTTATATGCCGCTCAAATGAATTTTTTTGATTGTCCGGGAAACTATAGGCGCCGGAAAGATTTTAATAGCAGTTATGATGAGCGCAAAAATAGCGCGTTATCCTATATAAGTTTTATCTAATTATCGCCGTTGGTTCAGTTTTAGATATTTTCCTTTTTTGGTCTTTATATGCTGCTCAAATGAATTTTGTTGATTTTCCGGGAAACTATAGGCGCTGGAAAGATTTTAATAGCAGTTATGATGAGCGCGAAAATAGAGCGTAATTCCTATATAAGCTTTATCTAATTAGCGCCGTTGGTTCAGATTTAGATATTTTCAATTTTTGTCTTTATATGCTGCTCAAATGAATTTTTTTGATTTTCCGGGAAACTATAGGCGCCGGAAAGATTTTAATAGCAGTTATGATGAGCGCCAAAATAGCGCGTAATTCCTATATAAGTTTTATCTAATTATCGCCGTGGGTTTAGATTTCGATATTTTAAATTTTTGTCTTTATATGCTGCTCAAATGAATTTTGTTGATTTTCCGGGAAACTATAGGCGCTGGAAAGATTTTAATAGCAGTTATGATGAGCGCCAAAATAGCGCGTAATTCCTATATAAGTTTTATCTAATTATCGAAGTTGGTTCAGTTTTAGATATTTTCAATTTTTTTCTTTATTTGCTGCTCAAATGAATTTTGTTGATTTTCCGGGAAACTATAGGCGCTGGAAAGATTTTAATAGCAGTTATGATGAGCGCGAAAATAGCGCGTAGTTCCTATATAAGCTTTATCTAATTAGCGCCGTTGGTTCAGATTTAGATATTTTCAATTTTTGTCTTTATATGCTGCTCAAATGAATTTTTTTGATTTTCCGGGAAACTATAGGCGCCGGAAAGATTTTAATAGCAGTTATGATGAGCGCCAAAATAGCGCGTAATTCCTGTATAAGTTTTATCTAATTATCGCCGTGGGTTTAGATTTCGATATTTTAAATTTTTGTCTTTATATGCTGCTCAAATGAATTTTGTTGATTTTCCGGGAAACTATAGGCGCTGGAAAGATTTTAATAGCAGTTATGATAAGCGCCAAATTAGCGCGTAATTCCTATATAAGCTTTATCTAATTAGCGCCGTTGGTTTAGATTTAGATATTTTCAAATTTTGTCTTTATATGCTGCTCAAATGAATTTTTTTGATTTTCCGGGATACTATAGGCGCCGGAAAGATTCTAATAGCAGTTATGATGAGCGCCAAAATAGCGCGTAATTCCTATATAAGTTTTATCTAATTATCGAAGTTGGTTCAGTTTTAGATATTTTCAATTTTTTTCTTTATTTGCTGCTCAAATGAATTTTGTTGATTTTCCGGGAAGCTATAGGCGCTGGAAAGATTTTAATAGCAGTTATGATGAGCGCGAAAATAGCGCGTAGTTCCTATATAAGCTTTATCTAATTAGCGCCGTTGGTTCAGATTTAGATATTTTCAAATTTTGTCTTTATATGCTGCTCAAATGAATTTTTTTGATATTCCGGGAAACTATAGGCGCCGGAAAGATTTTAATAGCAGTTATGATGAGCGCCAAAATAGCGCGTAATTCCTGTATAAGTTTTATCTAATTATCGCCGTGGGTTTAGATTTCGATATTTTAAATTTTTGTCTTTATATGCTGCTCAAATGAATTTTGTTGATTTTCCGGGAAACTATAGGCGCTGGAAAGATTTTAATAGCAGTTATGATGAGCGCCAAATTACCGCGTAATTCCTATATAAGCTTTATCTAATTAGCGCCGTTGGTTCAGATTTAGATATTTTCAAATTTTGTCTTTATATGCTGCTCAAATGAATTTTTTTGATTTTCCGGGATACTATAGGCGCCGGAAAGATTCTAATAGCAGTTATGATGAGCGCCAAATTAGCGCGTAATTCCTATATAAGTTTTATCTAATTATCGCCGTTGGTTCAGTTTTAGATATTTTCAATTTTTGTCTTTATATGCTGCTCAAATGAAATTTGTTGATTTTGCGGGAAACTATAGGCGCTGGAAAGATTTTAATAGCATTTATGATGAGCGCGAAAATAGCGCGTAATTCCTATATAAGCTTTATCTAATTAGCGCCGTTGGTTCATATTTAGTTATTTTCAATTTTTGGCTTTATATGCTGCTCAAATGAATTTTTTTGATTTTCCGGGAAACTATAGGCGCCGGAAAGATTTTAATAGCAGTTATGATGAGCGCCAAAATAGCGCGTAATTCCTATATAAGTTTTATCTAATTATCGCCGTTGGTTCAGTTTTAGATATTTTCAATTTTTTTCTTTATATGCTGCTCAAATGAATTTTGTTGATTTTCCGGGAAACTATAGGCGCTGGAAAGATTTTAACAGCAGTTATGATGAGCGCCAAAATAGCGCGTAATTCCTATATAAGTTTTATCTAATTAACGCCGTGGGTTTAGATTTCGATATTTTAAATTTTTGTCTTTATATGCTGCTCAAATGAATTTTGTTGATTTTCCGGGAAACTATAGGCGCTGGAAAGATTTTAATAGCAGTTATGATGAGCGCGAAAATATCGCGTAATTCCTATATAAGCTTTATCTAATTAGCGCCGTTGGTTCAGATTTAAATATTTTCAATTTTTGTCTTTATATGCAGCTCAAATGAATTTTTTTGATTTTCCGGGAAACTATAGGCGCCGGAAAGATTTTAATAGCAGTTATGATGAGCGCCAAAATAGCGCGTAATTCCTGTATAAGTTTTATCTAATTATCGCCGTGGGTTTAGATTTCTATATTTTAAATTCTTGTTTTTATATGCTGCTCAAATGAATTTTGTTGATTTTCCGGGAAACTATAGGCGCTGGAAAGATTTTAATAGCATTTATGATGAGCGCGAAAATAGCGCGTAATTCCTGTATAAGTTTTATCTAATTATCGCCGTGGGTTTAGATTTCGATATTTTAAATTCTTGTTTTTATATGCTGCTCAAATGAATTTTGTTGATTTTCCGGGAAACTATAGGCGCTGGAAAGATTTTAATAGCATTTATGATGAGCGCGAAAATAGCGCGTAATTCCTATATAAGCTTTATCTAATTATCGCCGTTGGTTCAGTTTTAGATATTTTTAATTTTTGTCTTTATGTGCTGCTCAAATGAATTTTATTGACTTTCCGGGAAACTATAGGCGCTGGAAAGATTCTAATAGCAGTTATGATGAGCGCCAAAATAGCGCGTAATTCCTATATAAGTTTTTTCTAATTATCGCCGTGGGTTTAGATTTCGATATTTTAAATTTTTGTCTTTATATGCTGCTCAAATGAATTTTGTTGATTTTCCGGGAAACTATAGGCGCTGGAAAGATTTTAATAGCAGTTATGATGAGCGCGACAATAGCGCGTAATTCCTATATAAGCTTTATCTTATTAGCGCCGTTGGTTCAGATTTAGAAATTTTCAATTTTTGTCTTTATATGCTGTTCAAATGAATTTTGTTGATTTTCCGGGAAACTATAGGCGCTGGAAAGATTTTAATAGCAGTTATGATGAGCGCCAAAATAGCGCGTAATTCCTATATAAGTTTTATCTAATTATCGCCGTGGGTTTAGATTTCGATATTTTAAATTTTTGTCTTTATATGCTGCTCAAATGAATTTTGTTGATTTTCCGGGAAACTATAGGCGCTGGAAAGATTTTAATAGCAGTTATGATGAGCGCGAAAATAGCGCGTAATTCCTATATAAGCTTTATCTAATTAGCGCCGTTGGTTCAGATTTAGATATTTTCAATTTTTGTCTTTATATGCTGTTCAAATGAATTTTGTTGATTTTCCGGGAAACTATAGGCGCTGGAAAGATTTTAATAGCAGTTATGATGAGCGCCAAAATTGCGCGTAATTCCTATATAAGCTTTATCTAATTAGCGCCGTTGGTTCAGATTTAGATATTTTCAATTTTTGTCTTTATATGCTGCTCAAATGAATTTTTTTGATTTTCCGGGAAACTATAGGCGCCGGAAAGATTTTAATAGCAGTTATGATGAGCGCCAAAATAGCGCGTAATTCCTGTATAAGTTTTATCTAATTATCGCCGTGGGTTTAGATTTCGATATTTTAAATTCTTGTTTTTATATGCTGCTCAAATGAATTTTGTTGATTTTCCGGGAAACTATAGGCGCTGGAAAGATTTTAATAGCATTTATGATGAGCGCGAAAATAGCGCGTAATTCCTATATAAGCTTTATCTAATTATCGCCGTTGGTTCAGTTTTAGATATTTTTAATTTTTGTCTTTATGTGCTGCTCAAATGAATTTTATTGACTTTCCGGGAAACTATAGGCGCTGGAAAGATTCTAATAGCAGTTATGATGAGCGCCAAAATAGCGCGTAATTCCTATATAAGTTTTTTCTAATTATCGCCGTGGGTTTAGATTTCGATATTTTAAATTTTTGTCTTTATATGCTGCTCAAATGAATTTTGTTGATTTTCCGGGAAACTATAGGCGCTGGAAAGATTTTAATAGCAGTTATGATGAGCGCGAAAATAGCGCGTAATTCCTATATAAGCTTTATCTTATTAGCGCCGTTGGTTCAGATTTAGAAATTTTCAATTTTTGTCTTTATATGCTGTTCAAATGAATTTTGTTGATTTTCCGGGAAACTATAGGCGCTGGAAAGATTTTAATAGCAGTTATGATGAGCGCCAAAATAGCGCGTAATTCCTATATAAGTTTTATCTAATTATCGCCGTGGGTTTAGATTTCGATATTTTAAATTTTTGTCTTTATATGCTGCTCAAATGAATTTTGTTGATTTTCCGGGAAACTATAGGCGCTGGAAAGATTTTAATAGCAGTTATGATGAGCGCCAAAATAGCGCGTAATTCCTATATAAGCTTTATCTAATTAGCGCCGTTGGTTCAGATTTAGATATTTTCAATTTTTGTCTTTATATGCTGTTCAAATGAATTTTGTTGATTTTCCGGGAAACTATAGGCGCTGGAAAGATTTTAATAGCAGTTATGATGAGCGCCAAAATTGCGCGTAATTCCTATATAAGCTTTATCTAATTAGCGCCGTTGGTTCAGATTTAGATATTTTCAATTTTTGTCTTTATATGCTGCTCAAATGAATTTTTTTGATTTTCCGGGAAACTATAGGCGCCGGAAAGATTTTAATAGCAGTTATGATGAGCGCCAAAATAGCGCGTAATTCCTGTATAAGTTTTATCTAATTATCGCCGTGGGTTTAGATTTCGATATTTTAAATTCTTGTTTTTATATGCTGCTCAAATGAATTTTGTTGATTTTCCGGGAAACTATAGGCGCTGGAAAGATTTTAATAGCATTTATGATGAGCGCGAAAATAGCGCGTAATTCCTATATAAGCTTTATTTAATTATCGCCGTTGGTTCAGTTTTAGATATTTTTAATTTTTGTCTTTATGTGCTGCTCAAATGAATTTTATTGACTTTCCGGGAAACTATAGGCGCTGGAAAGATTCTAATAGCAGTTATGATGAGCGCCAAAATAGCGCGTAATTCCTATATAAGTTTTTTCTAATTATCGCCGTGGGTTTAGATTTCGATATTTTAAATTTTTGTCTTTATATGCTGCTCAAATGAATTTTGTTGATTTTCCGGGAAACTATAGGCGCTGGAAAGATTTTAATAGCAGTTATGATGAGCGCGAAAATAGCGCGTAATTCCTATATAAGCTTTATCTTATTAGCGCCGTTGGTTCAGATTTAGAAATTTTCAATTTTTGTCTTTATATGCTGTTCAAATGAATATTGTTGATTTTCCGGGAAACTATAGGCGCTGGAAAGATTTTAATAGCAGTTATGATGAGCGCCAAAATAGCGCGTAATTCCTATATAAGTTTTATCTAATTATCGCCGTGGGTTTAGATTTCGATATTTTAAATTTTTGTCTTTATATGCTGCTCAAATGAATTTTGTTGATTTTCCGGGAAACTATAGGCGCTGGAAAGATTTTAATAGCAGTTATGATGAGCGCGAAAATAGCGCGTAATTCCTATATAAGCTTTATCTAATTAGCGCCGTTGGTTCAGATTTAGATATTTTCAATTTTTGTCTTTATATGCTGTTCAAATGAATTTTGTTGATTTTCCGGGAAACTATAGGCGCTGGAAAGATTTTAATAGCAGTTATGATGAGCGCCAAAATTGCGCGTAATTCCTATATAAGCTTTATCTAATTAGCGCCGTTGGTTCAGATTTAGATATTTTCAATTTTTGTCTTTATATGCTGCTCAAATGAATTTTTTTGATTTTCCGGGAAACTATAGGCGCCGGAAAGATTTTAATAGCAGTTATGATGAGCGCCAAAATAGCGCGTAATTCCTATATAAGCTTTATCTAACTAGCGCTGTTGGTTCAGATTTAGATATTTTCAATTTTTGTCTTTATATGCTGCTCAAATGAATTTTGTTGATTTTCCGGGAAACTATAGGCGCTGGAAAGATTTTAATAGCACTTATGATGAGCGCGAAAATAGCGCGTTATTCCTATATAAGCTTTATCTTATTAGCGCCGTTGGTTCAGATTTAGAAATTTTCAATTTTTGTCTTTATATGCTGTTCAAATGAATATTGTTGATTTTCCGGGAAACTATAGGCGCTGGAAAGATTTTAATAGCAGTTATGATGAGCGCCAAAATAGCGCGTAATTCCTATATAAGTTTTATCTAATTATCGCCGTGGGTTTAGATTTCGATATTTTAAATTTTTGTCTTTATATGCTGCTCAAATGAATTTTGTTGATTTTCCGGGAAACTATAGGCGCTGGAAAGATTTTAATAGCGGTTATGATGAGCGCGAAAATAGCGCGTAATTCCTATATAAGCTTTATCTAATTAGCGCCGTTGGTTCAGATTTAGATATTTTCAATTTTTGTCTTTATATGCTGTTCAAATGAATTTTGTTGATTTTCCGGGAAACTATAGGCGCTGGAAAGATTTTAATAGCAGTTATGATGAGCGCCAAAATTGCGCGTAATTCCTATATAAGTTTTATCTAATTATCGCCGTGGGTTTAGATTTCGATATTTTAAATTTTTGTCTTTATATGCTGCTCAAATGAATTTTGTTGATTTTCCGGGAAACTATAGGCGCTGGAAAGATTTTAATAGCAGTTATGATGAGCGCGAAAATAGCGCGTAATTCCTATATAAGCTTTATCTAATTAGCGCCGTTGGTTCAGATTTAGATATTTTCAATTTTTGTCTTTATATGCTGTTCAAATGAATTTTGTTGATTTTCCGGGAAACTATAGGCGCTGGAAAGATTTTAATAGCAGTTATGATGAGCGCCAAAATTGCGCGTAATTCCTATATAAGCTTTATCTAATTAGCGCCGTTGGTTCAGATTTAGATATTTTCAATTTTTGTCTTTATATGCTGCTCAAATGAATTTTTTTGATTTTCCGGGAAACTATAGGCGCCGGAAAGATTTTAATAGCAGTTATGATGAGCGCCAAAATAGCGCGTAATTCCTATATAAGCTTTATCTAACTAGCGCCGTTGGTTCAGATTTAGATATTTTCAATTTTTGTCTTTATATGCTGCTCAAATGAATTTTTTTGATTTTCCGGGAAACTATAGGCGCCGGAAAGATTTTAATAGCAGTTATGATGAGCGCCAAAATAGCGCGTAATTCCTATATAAGCTTTATCTAACTAGCGCCGTTGGTTCAGATTTAGATATTTTCAATTTTTGTCTTTATATGCTGCTCAAATGAATTTTTTTGATTTTGCGGGAAACTATAGGCGCCGGAAAGATTTTAATAGCAGTTATGATGAGCGCCAAAATAGCGCTTAATTCCTATATAAGCTTTATTTAATTAGCGCCGTTGGTTCAGATTTAGATATTTTCAAATTTTGTCTTTATATGCTGCTCAAATGAATTTTTTTGATTTTCCGAGAAACTATAGGCGCTGGAAAGATTTTAATAGCAGTTATAATGAGCGCCAAAATAGCGCGTAATTCCTATATTAGCTTTATCTAATTAGCGCCGTTGGTTCAGATTTAGATATTTTCAAATTTTGTCTTTATATGCTGCTCAAATGAATTTTTTTGATTTTCCGGGAAACTATAGGCGCCGGAAAGATTTTAATAGCAGTTATGATGAGCGCCGAAATAGCGCGTAATTCCTATATAAGTTTTATCTAATTATCGCCGTTGGTTTAGATTTCGATATTTTCAATTTTAGTCTTTATATGCTGCTCAAATGAATTTTCTTGATTTTCCGGGAAACTATAGGCGCTGGAAAGATTTTAATAGCAGTTATGATGAGCACGAAAATAGCGGGTAATTCCTATATAAGCTTTATCTAATTAGCGCCGTTGGTTCAGATTTAGATATTTTCAAATTTGGTCTTTATATGCTGCTCAAATGAATTTTTTTGATTTTCCGGGAAACTATAGGCGCTGGAAAGATTTTAATAGCAGTTATGATGAGCGCGAAAACAGCGCGTACTTCCTATATAAGCTTTATCTAATTAGCGCCGTTGGTTCAGATTTAAATATTTTTAAATTTTGTCTTTATATGCTACTCAAATGAATTTTGTTGATTTTCCGGGAAACTATAGGCGCTGGAAAGATTTTAATATAAGTTATGATGAGCGCGAAAATAGCGCGTAATTCCTATATAAGCTTTATCTAATTAGCGCCGTTGCTTCAGATTTAGATATTTTCAAATTTTGTCTTTATATGCTGCTCAAATGAATTTTGTCTATTTTCCGGGAAACTTTAGGCGCTGGAAAGATTTTAATAGCAGTTATGATGAGCGCCAAAATAGCGCGTAATTCCTATATAAGTTTCATCTAATTATCGCCGTGGGTTTAGATTTCGATATTTTCAATTTTTGTCTTTATATGCTGCTCAAATGAATTTTGTTGATTTTCCGGGAAACTATAGGCGCTGGAAAGATTTTAGTAGCAGTTATGATGAGCGCGAAAATAGCGCGTAATTCCTATATAAGCTTTATCTAATTATCGCCGTTGGTTCAGTTTTACATATTTTCAATTTTGGTCTTTATATGCTCCTCAAATGAATTTTGTTGATTTTCCGGGAAACTATAGGCGCTGGAAAGATTTTAATAGCAGTTATGATGAGCGCGAAAATAGCGCGTAATTCCTATATAAGCTTTATCTAATTAGCGCCGTTGGTTCAGATTTAGATATTTTCAAATTTTGTCTTTATATGCTGCTCAAATGAATTTTTTTGATTTTCCGGGAAAATATAGGCGCTGGAAAGGTTTTAATAGCAGTTATGATGAGCGCCAAAATAGCGCGTATTACCTATATAAGCTTTATCTAATTAGCGCCGTTGGTTCAGATTTAGATATTTTCAATTTTTGTCTTTATATGCTGCTCAAATGAATTTTTTTGATTTTCCGGGAAACTATAGACGCCGGAAAGATTTTAATAGCAGTTATGATGAGCGCCAAAATATCACGTAATTCCTATATATGTTTTATCTAATTATCGCTTTTGGTTCAGTTTTAGATATTTTCAAATTTTTTCTTTATATGCTGCTCAAATGAATTTTGTTGATTTTCCGGGAAACTATAGGCGCTGGAAAGATTTTAATATCAGTTATGATGAGCGCCAAAATAGCGCGTAATTCCTATATAAGTTTTATCTAATTATCGCCGTTGGTTCAGTTTTAGATATTTTCCATTTTTGTCTTTATATGCTGCTCAAATGAATTTTTTTGATTTTCCGGGAAACTATAGGCGCTGGAAAGATTTTAATAGCAGTTATGATGAGCGCCAAAATAGCGGGTAATTCCTATATAAGTTTTATCTAATTATCGCCGTTGGTTCAGTTTTAGATATTTTCAATTTTTGTCTTTATATGCTGCTCAAATGAATTTTGTTGATTTTCCGGGAAACTATAGGCGCTGGAAAGATTTTAATAGCAGTTATGATGAGCGCGAAAATAGCGCGTAATTCGTATATAAACTTTATCTAATTAGCGCCGTTGCTTCAGATTTAGATATTTTCAAATTTTGTCTTTATATGCTGCTCAAATGAATTTTTTTGATTTTCCGGTAAACTATAGGCGCTGGAAAGATTTTAATAACAGTTATAATGAGCGCGAAAATAGCGCGTAATTCCTATATAAGCTTTATCTAATTAGCGCCGTTGGTTCAGATTTAGATATTTTCAATTTTTATCTTTATATGCTGCTCAAATGAATTTTTTTGATTTTCCGGGAAACTATAGGCGCCGGAAAGATTTTCATAGCAGTTATGGTGAGCGCCAAAATAGCGCGTAATTCCTATATTAGTTTTATCTAATTATCGCCGTTGGTTCAGTTTTAGATATTTTCAATTTTTGTCTTTATATGCTGCTCAAATGAATTTTGTTGATTTTCCGGGAAACTATAGGCGCTGGAAAGGTTTTAATAGCAGTTATGATGAGCGCCAAAATAGCGCGTAATTCCTATATAAGTTTTATTTAATTATCGCCGTGGGTTTAGATTTCGATATTTTAAATTTTTGTCTTTATATGCTGCTCAAATGAATTTTGTTGATTTTCTGGGAAACTATAGGCGCTGGAAAGATTTTAATAGCAGTTATGATGAGCGCGAAAATAGCGCGTAATTCCTATATAAGCTTTATCTAATTAGCGCCGTTGGTTCAGATTTGGATATTTTCAATTTTTGTCTTTATATGTTGCTCAAATGAATTTTTTTGATTTTCCGGGAAACTATTGGCGCCGGAAAGATTTTAATAGCAGTTATGATGAGCGCCAAAATAGCGCGTAATTCCTATATAAGTCTTATCTAATTATCGCCGTTGGTTCAGTTTTAGATATTTTCAATTTTTGTCTTTATATGCTGCTCAAATGAATTTTGTTGATTTTCCGGGAAACTATAGGCGCTGGAAAGATTTTAATAGCAGTTATGATGAGCGCGAAAATAGCGCGTAATTCCTATATAAGCTTTATCTAATTAGCGCCGTTGGTTCAGATTTAGATATTTTCAAATTTTGTCTTTATATGCTGCTTAAATGAATTTTTTTGAATTTCCGGGAAACTATAGGCGCCGGAAAGATTTTAATAGCAGTTATGATGAGCGCCAAAATAGCGCGTAATTCCTATATAAGTTTTATCTAATTATCGCCGTTGGTTCAGATTTAGATATTTTCAAATTTTGTCTTTATATGCTGCTTAAATGAATTTTTTTGAATTTCCGGGAAACTATAGGCGCCGGAAAGATTTTAATAGCAGTTATGATGAGCGCCAAAATAGCGCGTAATTCCTATATAAGTTTTATCTAATTATCGGCGTTGGTTTCAGTTTTAAATATTTTCAAATTTTGTCTTTATATGCTGCTCAAATGAATTTTTTTGATTTTCCGGGGAACTATAGGCGCTGGAAAGATTTTAATAGCAGTTATGATGAGCGCCAAAATAGCGCGTAATTCCAATATAAGTTTTATCTAATTATCGCCGTTGGTTAAGATTTCGATATTTTCAATTTTAGTCTTTATATGCTGCTCAAATGAATTTTCTTGATTTTCCGGGAAACTATAGGCGCTGGAAAGATTTTAATAGCAGTTATGATGATTTTGTTTAATGAGTCTCTGTGAAATTATTATACTTCTGAATAGAAAAAATAAATTTTAAAAAGTAAAAAGTGTTTTGCAGTGAAGTTTGAGGAGATATTAACGTTATTAAGTTATATATTTAATAGTGAATTTAAAATAAAGTATAAAACGGACAAAATAAAGAAGCAAGTATTGGCGCGAATTGAAAGAAATAACAAACATAAATAAAGCTGGGACATGTCAAATCGATTTATATAAAGGCGGGTTACAAGAGCGCGTATCGTTTAAGTAGCATTTGACATACCAAATAAAACAATTAAAAGGAGTAAAGAATAGTAAATTATCAATCAAATAAAATGGAAAAAATTTCTGAACAGCTGTTGGAAATAAATAAAGTATTGGGTAATTTGACACAAACAATTAATGAGATACAAAAGGAAACAAAAGAAATAAAAGAAAATATGAATGGCATGTTGCAAAGACTTGTGAACGTAGAAAATGAAAATAAAAATGTTATCAGAAAGCAAGAAAAATTAGAAGAGGTAATCGAAAAACAGAATATAGAAATGGAAAGGCTGGGGAGAGAAATTAGAAAGAAGAACATAATAATACATGGGATAGAAGAGAGTGAAAGCGAAAAAAAAGCTGACTTAAAAGATAAAATTGTTGACATGATACAAAAAAATATGAATATTGATATAAGGGATGAAGACTTCGAGGAAGTGTACAGAATAGGACGGTATAGAAATAATAAAAACAGGCCCATTAAGTTGGAAGTTAATTCGAAGAAAAAAAAGAATCAAATACTAGAAAAAAGAAAAGAATTGAAAGGAACGACTATTTACCTGAACGATGACTTAACAGAAAAGCAATTAGAAATTAGGCGGGAGTTAATTAGCTATTATAAAAAATTTAAGGAGGAAAATAAAGAAGTATCAATAGTAGGAGAAAAAATATGGATCAATAAGAAAAAATACTCAATTGGAGAATTGAGAACTCTGATAAATGAAAGAAAAAATGAAGAAATGCATGAAATTGGAGAAGACAAGGAAGTGATAGACAATGAAATAGAGCAGGAGGAAAGAGGAAATCAAAAAGAAGATAAAAGTGAAGGAAAAGAAAGAAAGGAAAACAAATCAAAAAACTGGGTACTAAGACCCAGGAGAGGGGAAATAATGAACTAACCCTAAAGCAAATAAATCGTGTTAATAAAAACCAAATAAAAATTTTAAGGAAGGAAAATGAGGGAGAAATTAATAACTTAGAAAATAATGAAAATGTTGATTTAAGAATTAATAAAAGAATGAAGTTTAATTTTCTTTTTTGGAATATTGAAGGATGGCATAAAATAGGATATAACCATATAACTAATTATTTAAAAAAATTTGATGTAATAGGGTTGGTTGAGACGTGGGCAAAGGAGAACCAAGAATACGACATAGAGGGATACGGTAAAATGTGCAAAAAACAAGCAAGGGTAATGAAAAAAGGAAGGAATCCAGGGGGAATAGCGATGTTCTATAAGAATAAATTAGAAGGGAAAATAAGTCAAAATAACTCAGAAATGAAAGAAATTTTATGGGGGAAAATAGAACTGTCGGAAGTGTTAATTTATGTAGGTATAATATATCAAGAACCGGAGAACTCAAATTATACAGAAAAACAATTTTTCGAAAAACTAGAACAAGAAATTATTGACATATTAAGTAAGGAAGAGGAGGCATTTATAATACTGGGCGGAGATTTTAACGCAAGAATTTCAAAAGAATCAGAATTTGGTGAGGAAGGAGGCAAATATGGACTTATTAGTGAAATACATCAGCTAGAAACAATAAATTATAAAGAAATTAAAGGGAGGAAAAGCAAGGATAATATAGTTAATGAGTATGGAAAAAAATTAATAAAAATGTGTCAAGATTTGAACATGATTATTTTAAATGGAAGAACAGAAGGAGACGAAGAAGGAGAATTTACTTTTGTATCTAATAATGGAGCTAGTGTTATAGATTATATAATAGTATCTAAAAACCTGTATGAGAAATATAAACTAAAAATGAAAGTAGGCGAAATGGAAGAATCATATCATTTCCCGATTGAACTAGAAATGACAATAGATAATATGGAAGACCCAATATCATCAATATTTAACCAAAAAGAAATAATAAAATATAAGTGGAATGCCAGCAAAGAAGAAGAGTTCAAATCCAGCGTAGAAACATCAGAACTGTACCTAATAGGAATTAACGAAATGTTAGAAAGGCAGAAGATAGAAAAAGCAATAAAACTAATGGAAATATGGATGAAAAATATTGGAAAGAGCATGATTGTAAGACATGGAAAAACTGGAATAGATACCGAAATAAAAAGAACAAGATGGTTCGATACGGAATGTAAGGAGATGAAAAAAGAAATAAAAAAACAAATAAGAAAAATGAGAGAAAACCAAGATAAAGAAGAAATAAACAAGTATTTAGAAATAAAAAAAGAATATAAAAAGTTATGTAAAACAAAAAAACAAGAAGAAAATGAAAAATATATAAGGGAAGTTGAAGAAGCTGTCGAAATGAAAGACTGCAGAAGGGTATGGAAATTAATAAGGAGGAAAGGAAAAATTAAGCAAGGAATACAAGTAAATGAAGAAACAATAATGGAATACTATAGTAAGCTGTACTGGGATGAAGAAAATGAGGTTGAAGAGGTACATGATGGGCAAGTTTATGATCAGATATTGGACAAAGAAATAGAAAACGAAGAGGTAAAAGAGGTGATGAAGAGTTTAAAGATTGGCAAGGCTACGGGGATAGACGGAATACCAAATGAATTTTACAGGTATTTAGGCACGGATCAGAAATTTGTTGAAATTTTTGCGAAACTATTTAAAAAAATGCAACAAAAAAGCTCTTTCCCTACCGAATGGAGTACTGGCATTGTATGTAATATGTATAAAGGGAAAGGAAGTATCAGAGATCTAAATAATTATAGAGGAATTACATTACTCCCATGTGTTAGCAAAATATACACAAAGATGCTGTCAGAACGGATACAACAATGGGCTATCAAAAAAAAATTGATCTCAGAGTATCAAGCTGGGTTCAGAAAAGGATATGAGGTAATGGACAATCTGCTAGTATTGAAAACCTTGATGGACAAGACATTAAGGAATAAGAGGGATAAAATGTATTGCTGCGCAGTGGATTTGGCAAAGGCATTCGACTCAATAAGAAGGCAAGATCTATGGGGTAAATTGCAGAAGTTAGGAATGTCTTCCAAAATGTTGGAAATACTGAAAGCAATATATAAGGAAGCCGGGTTTTGTGTGCAAGTGAGCCAAAATATGATAACTGAAAAAATAGAAATGAAAAAAGGGTTGAGGCAAGGTTGTCAGCTGTCAGCAATATTGTTTATTTTGTTTGTAAATGATTTACCAGATGAGTTGCAAGAAATAGATACGGTAGCACCATGTATAAAACATAAAGAAATTAAAATTTTGATGTACGCGGACGATTTACTGCTTTTATCAAAAACAAAAGGGGGGATGGATAGATCATTGGAAGTATTACGGAATTATTGTAACAAGTGGTCATTAAAAGTCAATGTAAAGAAAACAAAAATGTTGGTTGTAAGTAAAGGAAGCAAGAGAAGTATAAAAGAGAAGTGGAAATGGGGAGATGAAGAAATAGAGAATGTAAAAAATTTAGGATATTTAGGAATGGAAATAACATACGATGGAAAGTGGAAAACGCACCAGGAAAAAATGTTAAAAAAGGCAAATAGTGCACTTATCTCAGTCAGAAGATATATATATATATATATAAGGATAATTTCCCAATCGATTTAATATTAAGATTATTTAAAGCGACTGTAATTCCGATATTGACATACGGGGCACAAGTTTGGGGTGTTGTAGGGATAGAGAAGAAGGTTGAAATTTTTGTGAATAAATTTTACAAGGAGGTACTGGGAGTGGCAAAGAGTACAAATAGTTATGCAGCGATGATGGAGTTAGGAGAAGAGCCTATTAAAGCAAAGATAATAAGAATGTATGTGAATTACTATTTCAGATTAACTAAAACAACAAATAAAGAACTGCAAAAAGAATGCGTGGAAATAAGCCACAAAGAAAAAATAGATGAAATATTACGCATGATAAATGTTGATAATACCGAGAGTATGACATATCAAAAAATAAAAAAAACGGTAAAAAAAAATATAAAGGAATTTCACTTAGATGAGATGTACCGGGAAATATGCAACAAGAAATCACTACAGAGATATGCTTATCTTATAACTTTTGAGAAAGCTAGTTATGTGGAAATGACAAATAGAGAACAAAGGAAAATAATAGCGGATTTCAGATTAAATAAATTTTTATGGGATAATGATAACAAAAATGAAATAGGGGAAAGAATTTGTTTATTGTGCGGGGGGATAGAATCAGTTGATCATCTAATAATGGAGTGCGAAGGAACAAACATAGAAGAAAGAAAAGCAGTGTTGGAAGCAGGAATGGACAGTTGTTATAGTATACTAAATGTTAATGAAAAGCCCAAAGTTATAACTGTAATAAAATATTTAAAACAAATTCTAGAATTAAGAAAGAATAATTTAAGATAATGGGAGTGCAATGTGTAAATATAAATTAAATTTTTTTCTTTTTTTTTTGTAAAATTTCTGTAATGCCAACTTTATGTATATGATTAGCCCGAAAGGGTATATCAATAAATACTTACTTACT